>PXIH01S0023436.1:0-13261 GCA_003024985.2 Euperipatoides rowelli
ATTGTGATTGTTATTGTTATTGTGATTGTTATTGTTATTGTTATTGTTATTGTTGTTATTGTTATTGTTGTTATTGTTATTATTATTATTATTATTATTATTATTATATTTATTCATATAACATAGATAACTGAATCAGTTTATTATAAAAAGAGGTAGTGTCTTAGTTTCCTCACATTCTATGACATAGCATTACACATGCCAATAATTGGCTGTACCTTTATGAGGTAAATTATTTACCAATTTACTAGTAAAGGTACGACCTATACTAGTAAATTGGCATATCTTTACCTAGGGAAATTAATAAAAGAATTGAGCAAAAAAAAAAGATAAAATTAAGCTTTACTTTAGATTAATTAAAGAACCATTTTGTTCATATCCTGGGCATAATTATTTTATAAATGTATTAAATATAGGCTACCTAACCGAAATTTTGTGAATTCATCCTCCACATATTTTAGTTAAATAAGAATTGTTTCACCTTTTCAAAAAAAGCTAATGATTCCAACAAAAAGTTGGATAGATTGCACATCTTGCCAAATTGAAATACAATTTTACATCTTGGTAATCTGTCTCGACACCCGTTTTTTAAACAGTTTTTCTCACTTATACATTGTCCAAGTTTCCAATGATGTATTCGTTATACAGCAGTGGACTTTAATGTTTCATGTATCAAAAAATTTCCAAACCCTACTCTGTCAATATCAAATCAATTAATTAATGTGTATTCATTGCTTGCCAAAATATGTATTTCCCTACTTATCTTTGGCACTTGGCAAATGATTCTTTTGGCAAGCAATGCAAACGCATTGTATGCATTGCTTGGTAGACTGAGTTGTGTCTGGAAATTTTTTGATACATGAAACATTAAAGCTCACTGTTATATCCAATACATCCTTGGAAACTTGGACAATGCACAACTGTTTAAAAAAAACAGAAGTCGAGACAGAATACAAAGATGCAATTATGCAGCATACAACTACTACATGATGACATTATTACATTACCATATTAATCCCAGCTGAATGACGGATTGTATCATTAACCCTCTATTATAAATATAGCTTTTCTACCTTTAACCCAATAATTTCCAGAAGTCATCCTTTCAAGACAACTAGACATTTCATACGTAATATAATCAGATCAAAGTTCATTGTTAACAGAATTATTCCAATATGGAACTCTCTTCCTAATTATCTGTTTAATTCAACTTCTCACAAGAAGTTCAAACAAGAATTGGATATATATATTTATTCTCCAATCATCAATTTACTGATATGTTTTAATATTATCTTTGTAGTGTCTAAAGGCAGAATTGCCTAGAAGACAATTGTAATTGTAATTGTAATTGTAATTAAGAAAAAAATTTGCTTGTGCTAAAAATTATGCCTATTGCCATGGAACTCGAAGTGGCATGAAGTGTTCCCCCCCCCCCCTTTTTTTTTTTAGCATTACAGTGACTGTTTTTCCTTTATCTTGAGTACATTTTTATAATTGCAAAAACATGATTATATTAGTGTAATATACCAATATGGGAAGCAAAGTGTTTTTGTTTAATTAAAACATAATAATAAACTGTTAAAAAAGAAAAAAAAAAAGGTTTATAATCAAAAATACAATCCACAATATAATGTAATAATCTCATCTTTATATTTAGACGTAAAATTAAATTACAATAAAAATTATTTTACATAAAAAATGTACAAAATGCAGATTCATCATTCAGATAAACAAGTAAAGTCTATAGTATATCAGGAGCAGGGTTCTGGAACACTTGCAGTGATCTAGGTCTACCTTCAGATTAAAATAAAATAATGATTTGAGTATTGTTCATTGTCTTTTGCCATACTTTAAAAATGCAAAGCAAACCGACGCAAAATACATGAACAATGTCTTATAACTCGCATCATGATGCAAAGACAAAACATAACTTGATAAAACTTGATACACAGCGAACAATAATTACCTGTCAGTCATTACCATTATTACACTTTGAACTAAACAATATCATACTACTGTATACTGCTAATTATCCTCTTAAAATAGTTGACTTCCTCTTAAACTATGTTATTGCATGACACATAACTATATACCAAATATACCATCTTCACCCACCCCCTACCCCTAACCACTGACCCCCTCCCCTTCACCAGTTCGACCACACAATGTTTACAAACTAGCTTTTCTTTATCCTAAATTAAAAATAACAACATCCATCTACCATTTAAACATATCATTTTTCTGCCAATTTAATATTTCCTCTTAACCCTATATATATATATGAAAATCGAGAATTACTCACATTATAACATAATTAAACCTATACAAAAACAATTTATTTCTGTAAACACAGACTTGTTTAGACCATCTATTTATAATATAATATTAATCCCCTCCCACACACACACATTTTCGTTATATTTTAAGAAAATAGAAAAACAATTAGGGCTAAATTCCACTTTACAGTTCCCACAGCTGTCATACTAGACATAATGAAAAGCTGCAAAACTTTTTTTTTTGACAGTTTTAAAATTGTATTACAGTCCTAACCTTACTACAATCCTGAACCCTAACTCCAACTAAGTAGTAAACCCACTATGCTCCAACCCTATGATGATGAAGGGGTGGAATAACTTTTTTTTAATAGAACAATGCTATGTATATGGTGGCCATCTTGGCAGAACTGTAAAGTCAATCTAGCCCAATTAGGTAACACCCACCCTTCTTGACCCCCACTCAGTAATTCAATTATTTTCTTGAATTTCATCGTGGCACTACAGGACATCAGCTCTCATATTGCATTTTAGATCATATCAAATATGATAGACACTTTTGTTTACATGCATACGCATGATAATAACAATGACATCACATATTCTAATTTCTCAACACTCATGCAAATGATGCACAAGAAAAAATGCTTATAAGTTTCATTAGATTACTTCAACTGCAATTAAACAGCAATTAAACAACAAGAACATTCAACCACATTCAACTGCTATTGCCATAATTGTTGTCAGGGTAAGGATTCTTGATTTTTTTAGAGAGTGTAATTTACTTTTTTATTTTATGATTTATGTAGAGTGTTTATTTCTTATTTGATGTTTACAGAATAGCCCCGAGGAAGGCTCTTGAGCCAGAAAGAGTTATAGGCTGTGTTATAATTTATCAACCTGTACATGATACTTTATAGTATTTTGCAATAATTAATAAATCCATGTTAATAAATGGACTGTTGCAGTTTGTTATTTGGAGGATATCACATTTCATTCATCTGAAAACGACTTATGAAGGAGACTTATGAAGGATTTTGTATATACCAATTTACATTTACAGAATCCCTTAAAATTTCTTGGATTTCTACTACAAGACAGTACTGCTTACATTGTTTTGTCTTTAAAAACACTAATCCTTAACTACCAACATTTTGGCACTACACTGGTATCAGATTAAGCATGCAATATTACTTCAAACTCGACCATTAATTTATTGCCCACACAAAAGTAGTATCAGGAACACGTTTCTCATTTTTATACCATAAACTGAGAAATCTTAGAACTCTGATTGCTAAACTATCTTATAAGAATCAGAAATTTAAATTATATACGCTCAATGGTATTATACCAGATTTCTTGAAGTTAAGAAATAACTATTATGCTTCTACAAATTATAACTTATTTCATAAATTTCAGTATAAAATGTTACTCAATTAGCTACAGTAAAATAACAATTTCTCTTAAACGCACTCAAGGCTTACACCATTTTTATCTACAAAATATGATTGATAATTTTTCTGAACATTATATTGGTTAGACAAATAAATGGTTGATGCCTGTTTATTTTTATTTTTTTTAAACACAAACGTCCACGCCCCTGGCGGGATTTGAACCTGGATCTCGTATGGCAGCAGCCTGCCTTCTTGCCAGCTGCCCACCGAGGCATCGGCATGGTTGATGCCTGTTTAACAGGCTTATTTGCTAGTTCAAAGGAAAGGGGTAGGAGGGGTAGGCTTATTATGGCCTATGCTTGAACTAAACATATATTTTTTTTCATTTACTCCTAATTTTAATTAGGCTTGTTTCTTTTGTTGACAATACCACATGTTATTGCCATTTTTTTGTGTCATTCTTTTGTCATATGTCATTTTTCTTTTGAGTTAAAACATGTTTTTAGTAAATTTTGTCCCTTAGAAATTACAAGCAAATCAAAATGGTTGGAATTTTTATTCTATGAAAAAATATTGCATATGTTTAATGATTTCTGCAAGAATAATAATTATATTATCAACCATTCATTGTTACCAACAATGATAATTGTCAAATTACTATACTCTGCAGGAATTGCTAGAATTGAACTTCAACAAGCATAGGTAAAAATACTCTCTAGCCATAAAAAAATTAACAAGCATAGGTAAATGTATGAAATTGCACTGCAACTATATTAACGGTTAAAAACCTGCTAATTCAAATTGTGTAAATTAATTTTGCAACATAACCTTGAATAAGCTAAACTGCATTTAGATCACCGACATTAGAACTCACCCAACACGAAAAAGTACTACTTACCAATCTTAATGAAGCTAATTGTAAACTCAGCCAGATTTGTAGGGTTTTTAAAGGAAATTTGATAAGAACTTTTCATTGCTGAAAATTCAAAATTTACTTCAAAATCTTACTCCTAAAACTTCTGATGATAATTTACAGCTGCAAAAATTTTAGGTCGGTATTGAGAAATCCAGGGGTAAATTGTCATTAGTGAACTTAATTCTGCAGGAGATATTTCAGTTCTTTTTACAACCTCACACATGATGAAGACAACTTTTGAAACTTCTTGTCCACATGGCCAATAGTCATACAGAAAATTTTGATATGTCCAAATACAAGTTATGCAGATTTTGTTAACTAAACCCAAATATAAACAGAAGAGAATTATGTGCATTGGCATTTCTTGCTGAAGATAGAGATATTAACCTTAAAGTTTCCTATCAGCCATCACCAATTTTTTATTGTAAGCAAAGATTTCAACAAAATTTCAGTTTTAAATGAAGTATTTGAAAAAGCTAGAAATTTGCTTTGCAATTTTTATATCATTAAATTTATGAAGAATCTTAAAGCTATTGCCCCAGTAACAGTCGAGATAAAAAATGTCATTATGACAATATTAAAAATAAAATGTTGTAAGATGGCATAGAGAATGTCTATAAATAAAGCAAAACTGTCATCATGGCCTCTGTAAAAACATTCAAGTAGAAGTAAATAAGAAACATGTTTCACTAGAAGATCAATTCATCAACAATTGTGACAGTTGCAAATAAATGGGGGCAACTTGTTACAGAAAGGGACTTCCAACTTGAGAGGGACAATACAAACAACAGAATTGAAAGGTCATTTTGGACTTTGAAACAAAGCATACATGCTAGATTTCCAATGCTATATGTTATTGCACAAAGTATTATCCATCTAGTTTATTTCTGTTGACAATAATCATGCAGTTTATTTCAGATACAGGTTAAAATCACTGAAGATTCATGGTGCATAACATTAGTTCTTTGAATGCTAAAAGTATCCCTTATGTTGAATGATCATGAATGTATTGTTTGTCACAAAAGCTTGATGGCTTTACAAAAATGGAGGGAACACATGACTGTGGGAAATTATTGGATACAAAAGAAATATGGAGACGAAGAAGGGGGTCTTTACATGTTCATTAAGTGATTATAAATTTCCTTTCCAACAACCAGTCTCCATGACACCATATATTACTACAAAGAGAGTTTGAAAATTGACCATTGTCTTCAGTTTTTGACTTGTCTCTTTTCCACATTTGTAATAAAACTAATACAGCAGTCCAAGAATAATTTACTATTCTGATTGAAAATGCTGAACCTATTGAATTTACAGTGGATGATTGATAAATAAATGTGACATTGAAATTTCAACAATGAGTAAAATCCATGAAAAATATAATTTAATGTTGTCTTTGGTTCTAAATCTTTCTTCATGTCATGAAACCATCCAATTCACGACCTAACTCAATACTATGAAGAAATAGAACAAACTATATGAACTAGCCAAATATCGAAAGCTTCTGATTAATTGAGGCATCTGTCTCTGAGAATAGTCAGCCTATTGTTCCAGGAGCAAGTGTTGCCAATGATAATTCACTAGGTACATCTGCATCACTGAATAGTACTGTATATACATTAACCAAAGAAAATATAACACAATCAAATGACAGCAAGCCTACTGCTCAAGCAGCAAATGTCACTAAGAAGAAAGCTCACAAACCAACAGGTTTCAAAACTTCAACTTCAGAGAGAAATTTAAAGTTTGAGATAGACCTAAGCACACATATAAAAAGGTATGTTCGTTCAACAAATCTGGTGCCAATAGAGTTTTAATATGGTAAACAGCTGAAACACAGATGTACAATATTAGTTTGTGAAGAAACCAACAAACTTCTAAGAAAAAAATGTAAACGTCAGTAAAAATAACTGACAACCAGCTATACCCCTTCTCTAGTTGTTCAAAAGACCCACAAAATAATAATAAAAAAAAAACAGTGAAAGCAGTCTAATTGAAGAAGACAGTGGAAATTACTTCAATTACTTTCCTTTCTACTACTTGTCATTGACAAACCCAGACTAACTTTGACAAAATGTTGCTTTCCAATGATACATAACAATGTTTAAGACTGAATGGTTGTCCTTGTTGCAAAGAATTATAAAGGAATTTTCCAATACATACAATTTTGTAAGTATGTAATAAAACATTATTTTATTCTTAAAAACTACACTATCTCAAGTGTTTTATTCAAAGCATGTAATTTTACTAAGTGAATCATTTAGGTGGTGTCATCTAATGTAATTATGAAACATTTATTCCCTTTACAACATTAACTGAAATTAAGCATTTTATTCTGTAATAAAACATTTATTCCCCTTTATAACTATATTGCTTGCAAATAAACATTATATTGGTAGGTATATTTAACAATTTTAGAACTTCATAGGTAGCATATGTGCAGGAAAATCGTGCAAATAGTGTGGGAGCTTTAGTAATGTTTTAAAATGTAGGTAGCCTATATTATTACCTGTAAATAGTATTTTATATGTACCTAAAAATAGTATTTTATGCATAGGTATAGTACCAGCAATTTTTTTATTTATTTATATATAAATCCCGCCTAACGGCTAAGGAACCAACTATTTACATATATACAACTATTTACAAATTATTGTTGATCTCAGGATACAACAATGATGCTAGTTTATTTCCTTCAATCGCCATTATCATTCCATAGGTCTTCTACCTTTTTATCAATCCTATTTTGAGTTCTACTAGACTGTTATGGAGCCACAACAACATGATCTTTCAGAAAGAAAGACTTTTGTATATTGTGACCGGACTGTCTTGAGCCTTGAACCCTGACGCAGCCAGTCCCACTGCGCCAATGCCCCTTGGCAGTACCTGCAAATTATTTTGTATAGTAGGTATAGTACCTGCAAATAAGCCATCCTAATTTTATTATAAGGTCCTTTTGACACATAAAGTATCTATCGGTTTAAAAAAGAAATATACTCTTTAAACTGCGATGGTAATAAAAAATGTTTTAAATTTATAGTAGGGTCAATCAATTTATCATAGTTTTTATATGACAATGTACAACATTAAATAAACCAATTTTGTACTTTTTCTTATAGAATGTTTCAATTAAGCCAGGCTTGGCTTCAACAGCTAAAATTGGAAGCATTGTGCAATCATCTTTTGGCCAGGTGCCAGGAAGCCAACAAAGTTCTACTATTAGCGTGTTGCTTTCTTCAACATCATCTATTTTAGCTCACTCTTCAGTATCAGTTCAGAATGCCAGTCCTCTTGTAAGAGGTTATGTTAACTTACGAAAACTTCCAATGAGTTTTTATTGGAAGCATAAAACCCATATCTATAGATTCCTTTTAATTCTTTTTACATTGCTGTACTTGATATATTTGATCATTGCATTGAGAAATAAATATAGAGAAGCAATGCAATTATTGATTTTCACCATCATTATCTTCATCTATATAAGTGCTAGTTTTATCTATAAACTTTTAGTAATGAAAAAAATTAAGGTGAAAGAAAGTGTAATGGCCAACATTATCAATAAAAGAAAATTCATCAGACTGTAAGTATAAAATATTTTCTAATTCATTTCGGGTTATCTTGTGTTCACTGTACATTTTTGTAGGCTAATCCATTGGCAAGGGTTCGAGTCCAGCATACTTTAAAAAAAATTATATACGTTTTTTTCTGTATTATTATTATAATAATAAGAATCACAGTGATGTTTTCAATATTATTAAAAAAATTAATAATCCATTTTATTTTACTTTAAGGGTTTTAAATGCATGGGGTATTTTGGGAAATCTTGTGTAAAACACTCCATACTTACTAGGCGGGCAGAAATGAGATGAACCCTGTTTTGACCTATTAAGTTTTTTTTTTATTGTCTATATCATTTGTTTATAGGATAAAGACTTGAAAAATAATGGGTACCACTAGGGTACCTTAGGGCAATGGACAAAATTCAAGATGGTGTCATTGACACCCAGAAAAGGAGATGCTATGAGATATCTTAATCTACTCATGAATTTATTATTTTTATTTATTTATTTTTGCTGCCTTTTAGTTGTCAAATTTTAATAATAATTCTCTGATGGTAGTAATCAATCTATTACAAATGTTTGAAATTTTTATTTTGTTTTATGTTCTATCTCTAACAATGTTTTATTTGTTTCTTTTGTTGCAAGTGCTTTGAGGAGTGTAGTCAATTTGAAAGAAAAAAAAGTGATTAAAATGGAGAATTAAAAATGTTATTTTCAATGAATATACAATATTGTGGAAAATCTGAATGGGATCATGTTATGCGACAAATGTCAGAATTCTGGAATGGAATTTGGAGTGAAATGTTGATTGCTGAATGATATTTCCAATATGCACCACATATGCTGAATTCATATTAACATTTTGAAAATTTTCTCGCATCCGAATCATCAGCATATTGGTGAAGGTTCATGCTGACTCGGATCTGATCATCAACAGCCAACTTGTTAAAGGAATCATCAGGATAACTTTGAAACCAGAAACTATGAAGACAAGGACACCAAGCTTCCATATATGCACTCAGAAGAGGATGACCACCAGTGGATGACTAAGAAAGACAAGCATAAAGAAGAAATGATAGCTTATATTGAAACAAATGCTAAAGAGTAAAGAGATAGAAGGACTACATATGAAAATACAAGGATACATAGAGCTACTGAAATCTGACACATCCTGAAAAACCTTTGAACATTCTTACAATGTCTATGATGTAGATAGTTAAGATAGGCACAAAACAAATGAAAGATTTTGAAAATGGATGGCCCAAACAAGTGACAACAATGGCACCACACACAAAACATATTCAAGTTGATGTCTCACATGTTTGTGATAGAGAAATAATTTATTCACTTGTAATTGGTCTGCAAGCAAGCTCTTCTGATATCAATTTGGAAAAAGTTCCAACACATGAGCTATCTTTCGTTCCAACAACATTTTTTGAAATGGAATCTGTAAAAAAAAATCAATCACGAAAAGACTGTTGAAGGAGATGTATTATCCGAACAGTCACAATGAATATTACTTGGTTTGTGAGTGATAGATCAGCTTTACTGTGGGTAATTAATGGCCTGATCATGAATGGTACTGTGAGTGACTAAACATCTTTTTTTCAAATCTTCAATCATTTCAAAGCTCCAAGTAAGTGATGTGTACTTGATGTTTGATCTCTGTGTGTTAAGCACAAAACACATTGCCAGGCACAATGGCTGGAGTTAGTAAGATCCATCAACTCGCAATGTTATCCCACTATCAACCAAAAGTCACACAAACAAGAAACAACTTTTAATTCTGATCTGTATTGGAAATGTACAAAATAAAGAATATATTGAACAGTGCACCAAAATCAGCAAGCTGTTAGTTATAGGGCAGGATGAAACAGCAAAATAAATGTTCAGTTTATATGATTCAAAATGGCTGACTTAAAAACAGTATATAAAGAAATGACTCAACAAGCGAATAAATTAGAGATGTAAAAAGAAAGCAGACAGGTAATTATTGTTCTGATGGCACAAATGTATTCCTATTGTTTCTCTACCAATACTGACAAATATGACAACCACTAGCTGAGAGGCACTAACTCAGTTAGTTACATACTGGGTTGATGGAGCCTCTGACATATACTCCTGGGGACAGATTCGATCCTTGAGGATGCCAGTACCACTCCAGTATTTTATGGATTAGGTTCAGAAGTGGGATTTTTCTGTATACATTATAGCTGTTAAATCACCGAGTAGTAAAATCTGTAATACCGGAGGTGGGAAAATGCACTTCACTAGAACCACACATAGAAACTCAAGAAATCTTGAATTCAGTGAAACAAGGTCACAGAAGAAGAAGCATTGATTAGGTGATGAGGTAGAAGATTGTAAAAAAAATTGTATATATGTAAATAAACACAGATTTGAGTTAGGAAATATATTTTAAAAATAAATATGACAACCACATTATACATGGAATCAACCAGTTAAGGATGATTGTGATTGATATTGAAAACACTTTAAAAAACATAGTGATATAATACCAGACATCTTGGCTGGTCATGCTCACAGTTGATGTAATATTACTGTTTGTCTTTTTGTTATAGGAAAAGCAAAAATAATTAAATTATTACAAAAGAGCTATTATCTCTCAATATTAGGAGAGATGATGGTAAGTATTGATGATGTTAACCAATGTTTGCTATGGTTTTCCAAAATGTTCAACTAAATCAGAAGCTAGAATTAAATGTTGGATTAAAACATGGAAAGTATCACTTTATATAGCTCCAAAACTTTATTCACTCCCACCAACTATTGAGGCATTTATAGATAATGTGAAACGAGAACACCTTTATATTTGCACCTGGAATAATGCATTAGATACTCCACCATTTATTTATAAATTATGAGCAGTATGGTTGATACAAAGACAGTGTTTCAAACTCCTTCTTGCAACTATTGTCCTAGAAAATGTTGCAATTGCTCCTTAACAGGTTTTAGAATTAATTAAATGTTCATGTGAAAATGCTGTGTCATGCACAAAAGTGTGGTTGTATGAACATGTGCTTTGCCTAGTATAATGTTTTTCAATTGTACAAATAATGGGTGTTTAAATACAAATAAACAGTACAACAATAAAATGGACAAGCAGAAATAATTTTGTTCATTTGATATTTGTACCATTAGGCTGATGAAAAATAAATAAATAAGTGAAATTAAAATTTTGGCATTTTAAATTATTATTAATAATTCAAATGGGCAAACTCCATTATTTAAAGGTCAAATGTAACGGATTTTTTTTATTTTTTTTTATTATTGATTTTCAAAGATAATTACTATAAAAAAAATTCCACTGGAAAAAAATAATTTAAAACGCATAAAAAAAAAGTTATTTAAAAATAAAATTAAGACTATTGTTATCCTCAGTCTGAGATTACAATTTGAAGATTTCACATTTTGTTTTGGGTTTGAGATTATTTGATGTTGAAATAGCCTCTACAGCTGTTCTCTTTGTAATGATTTAACATTCAAATAGAGGTATATTCAACTTGCATTAAAGGTCATTTTTGTTTTTAAATAAATTGGACCATAATAGCACAAAGGATGAATTTGATTATGATTTTTTACAAGTATTTAAAATGATATCCAGCCTTATGCTGACAAAGATAGCAGATATTCTATAGTTAAGTATAGCAAGCTGTATTAATTTATAGCCTATGATGTCACAAAATATCTCCCCTTGTGTGTACAGTTGACAATGTTGTTTTAAGGGTGAGGAGCTAAAGACAATTATTTAAAAAATTGAATTCTAAATAACTTTTTTTTTTTTAATTTTTTTTTTCTTTTTCTGGTGGAAATTTTTTTTTAGTAAAAATCTTTAAAAATCAATAATAAAAAAAATTAAAAAAATTTGTTACATTTGACCTTTAAGTCAATTGTAAAATTAAAATATATCATTAAATCCTTGTCTGCTGGTCAAATAAAGTCATCTTCTTGATATTGGGACCAATCTTGTCACCCACAAGTTGTGGTGTATGAAACTGTACAAACGATTTACAAAAGCTTTATTAAAAACAATGTGTAGAACATAATAGTAAAGGGTTGGAAACAGATATGCATTAATAATTTTGACCCACATCAAGAGTGATAAGGGTTTACCCTTAAGCACTGTAACTGCCTCCTGGAACCTAACCAAAACAATGTTCCTGTATAATTTGCTTGACGTTAAAACCAATGTATGGATATGGGATGCCCCAAAAAGTTAAAGGTAGATCAACACTATGTTGATTGTCTATTTGGTTCGAAATAGGATACCAAATGTGAGGTTTTTGCACATTGAAGACAGAACCAGTTTGTTGTGAAAAGGCATCTAGAAGCTGAAAGACTAGGGGCACATGTTCTCTACCATTGACAAAGACTGTCAGGTCATCTACATAGGCTAAGACAACCTGAGTATTCAAGGATGGGAACCAGATAACTGCACCCAGTGTGTTCAAGTCAAACAATATGCTATCTATATTGTAAAGAGGTTGGTACTGAGGGGAGACCACTGAGTAGTGAGTAACCCCTCTCTTCACAGGAAAGGAATAATACAAACATCCATGATATTTGATTGAAACGTATTTATTTATTCGTATTTATTCAAATACGTATATTTATTCGTGAAGTAGATAATCAATTCTCTCAATAACTAAGAGCATCAAAAAAAAAGGATAAACCTGGATGAAAGGTGATGATGATTAATGTAGTCAAATGCCTTTCATATGACTAGAAACAAAATGGCAATGTCCCATAGCCAATGCCACTTGACATAGTGCAAAACCTATTGTAACATGTTAATCCGAGTGTGCAACATATAATATTTTATTCCAAAGTGGAAAGACTACAAGACTGTCGGAAAATAAGATTGTCTGTTAATAAAGGTCAAATGTAACGGATTTTTTTTATTTATTTTTATTATTGATTTTCAAAGATAATTACTATAAAAAAAATCCTCTGGAAATTTTTTTTTTTAAATGCATAAAAAAAAAGTTATTTAAAGATAAAGTTAAGACTATTGCTATCCTCAGTCTGAGATTACAATTTGAAGATTCCACATTTTTTGGGGGTCTGAGATTAATTTGATGACAAAATAGTCTCTAC
>PXIH01S0023439.1:0-14163 GCA_003024985.2 Euperipatoides rowelli
TTATAAAACTATAATAATGAATCGCCCAACTCAATAATTACAGAATATTTATCTTGTGAAGCGATTAAATTTTATTTTCATTCGCCGTTTATTTTCCTTTTTTCCTTGAACTAAGCTAAAATAAAATAGTTGAATAATCTAATGTTCTCAAAGTGGTACTTCTCACAATACAAGTGTCTTCAAAGAAATCCTGGAAAAGAGCGGGAAAACTTTGTAGTGGTTTTTTTTTTCTTGAATTACGCTACTCGTTTGATTTTTATTAACCAGGCTAACAGTAATTTTTTGTCATTTGGGTAATGAATAAAAGCAATNGATTAATAGATGAACTNGCTTTTTGTACAATTTAAGGCACANCAGTATAACATTGTTTTATTTTCACAAAAACAACGGCTAAAACATTCTGCAGCTTATCTTCCAATGGATGATATACAGCACCTTTATTAATCAATATTTATCCACANGTTTTGGATACGTATTGGATTTATATTTTTTTCATTTAGTTGAATTATCATTTAATTAAGTTTTCATTTGTTATATCTACAAATGTCCGTTTGCGTCCGTCTAACGTAGCGGACTTTGGTTAGATTACTTTGTGCATCATTAAAAAAAATAATTATAATAATAATTTATAATCTCATCTGAATTGTAACTGTAGATACCTGGAATGTTTGTGAAACAATACATTATTGATGTTTCAGCCATCTGTCAGATTTTTTTTTTTTTACTGGTCATTTGATGATTGACATTTCCTAGTTATCAGTTGTGCTGATACCTAGTAATGTTTATGCTGGTGACGTCAATAAAGTTTGAAACAACGTCACTGTTTAAAGGGGGAGGAGCTATAAATTTTAAAATTTGATTAAAACTGATCAAAATAATTTTTTTTTTTTTTTTTTAACAATTGGAATTATTTTTTTATAATCTTTCAAAATAAATTATAAAAAAAAATGAAAAAAATCCAAAGCATGCACCTTTAAAATGTTATTTCATACTATTCATAGGCAGCCCTAGTGTTCGTGTTCAAAGTGGTTAAAATGATAAAATAGAAACAATAAGTATAATCCTTAAATTACTAACATGTTTAGTAAAATATTTTTATAAAATGCAAAACTCATCTAAAAATTTTGTGGTTGGATTTTTTTAATTGTAAATAATTTCACTTGCAATCACATTAAGTTGGATCTATGGGCCTAATTTATATAAAATTTTAAACACTCTCTTCCTCACACTCAAGCATGAATCTTAATGAAAGGATTATATGTTTGCAATTATAGTTTTAAAAAAAAAGAAATTATATATTATGAACCATTAATTTGAGTCGTCAAAATAAAATAGCATAAGATAAGCATGACAGTAAAAACACAAGCAATATAAAGGTTAATAAGACAAGAATTGCACACATATTTATTAGCTCTAAAAAGGGCTGAACATTTTTCAGGATTAAATTTACAAGTTATTTACCTTGTAAATTCTTTTTATGAATAAAAGGGTAATTATTGTAAAAAAAAACAAAAAAACAAACAATACCTTGATTTGTAGATGCCTCTGCAAGGTATTGATTTCATCTTGTTTCTGTCTAATGGCTATTTCTAAGGTTTGATATTGATTCTGTATTGCATATATCTGAGCATCTCTTTCTTGTTTCAAGCGAGATGTACTACTTAACTGCATACTCAAGCTGGACTTCTCTTCTAAAAGCTGAAAAGATTTCATCACATGACTTATTTTTGACAAACAATCTCTATATGTTTAGTCAATATTAAATTCTAAAAATAATCATTAAACTTTTAATTGATTAATAAAGTTAATTTTTCAGCATTGAAAGTTTTCTTAAAAAATATGTTTAACTTTTTTACAAATTTACAAGCATGTTGCAGTTTGATACTTTTTCAAACAAATATGTAAATACGTTTAAATCAAATTGAGTTATATAAACACTTTTTGTGATACCATACTATGCAAATAAACTCATTTAAGAGAATGACAACCAAAGAACACTTGTTTCTTTCTCTGAAATAAATATTTAGTTTATGCCTAAATAATAAGTTGGGCATGAAAGTCATCACAGAGAATGGCCATCTGGCATACCCCCCTCCCCCCAAAAAAATAAAATAAAATAAAAATGTTTGCTCTCTACAGTGATAAAATAAATAAGCTATTCTAAACTGACCAACTTTAAATGAAATTAGAGGTTTTGAGTGTTAGGCAGACTAAAGAAAAAAAAACGGGTTTCCATAATTTTTTTTAATTTCAAAATCAAAAATTACAAAAAGAAAATGCAAGACATTTGTCAAAATCAATTTATAGTAAGTACCAGAAAATAAATAATTATTTATTTTAATTAAAATTAAATCCTTGATGAGGTTTTTAGAATTGTTTTTCTTTTACAAGTGCAGCAACATTAGGAATAATAGTCTGGGTAGTTCCAAGAAAAAGCAAAGTTTTCAAGTGTTCATCGGTTAAAGTAGACCTGAACTTATTTTGTATCAAATTCATTTAAATGTTTTTTTTTTTAACTTTATTTTTTTATCTTCTTATTACATTGTAAATATTTTTATTATTAGATTCACACTTATGTTCTAAAAAAGGAAATTTTGGTTAGAACTATAACTCTATTGTAGATGAGGGCCTACTGTAGATAAGAGAGAGAGAGATCATGAAATGAGTTGCATTTGGGGAATTACGGCATTCATTATTAAACGTACTGTATATACACTACATTTGTATAAAGTACTGTACTATATATAGATAGATAGTATAATATACTATTAAGTAGCCTACTTGGACTATGAAATTTATTTCTAAATTACATCAATAATATAAGTTCTTGTAGGCATTTTTTTTTCTTCAAACCATTTTAAATATACAGTATCTAGATTACTAATCAAAACCTATTACCGGTAATACCATTTGATCTGTTGACCTTTTACACCAAAATTATTATTTCTTTCTTTTCTCTCTTTTTTTTTTTAGCCTAACTTTATCTCCATGTAAATTTACTAGGTAATTTTGCTGTGAAATTAAGGTTGTCATGTGCATGTGATTAATGCAGCAGTTGTATTCTACGTTAGAACTTTAAGAATGGTTTTGTATATAGTGAAATACTGATTTGTAGGCTGTTAGTACGGAATATTTTGTGAAATTACAAATATTGTAATACAGTAATACATAGAAATGTATAAACAAAACGAAGTACGGTAGTATAGACTTTTTCTATGGACTTATAGGGTATGTAAAAGTATATTTATTCATCAAGTTATTATTCAATGTAATCATTTTGAAACATTGAACATGTATTTGTTATAGAATTTATGTTTCTATACAGTAGATATGAATTTTACTATTAAAATATTTAAGACGATCAGAATCTAGATACATCACCATTTCATCTCCCTTCGAATTCTAATACCTGTATATACAGTATATATAAAATAAACCAGTCTTCAGATAACATCACTTTATCAACTAAATTTTGATGAATATGACTATTAAATTGGACTGGTTTTTCTCTATAAAAATAGGTTGCTATGGCTATTGGTGAACAAAAAATAAAAAATTAAAAAAAAAAAACACAAAAACATCAGGACTACTATTGATACAGATCAAAAATAAATATGGACTATGATATTTACTATTAAACATCATAAATCCCCATTTATTTACACCACAGCTTAAATTTATTTATAATTTACATCAAAAATAGCAGTTCTGGTAGGTTTTTTTTTCTTCAAACCATTTTCAATGTACAGTATCTACTGTAGATTACTAATCAAAAACTATGAATACCATTTGATCTGTTGCTGCCAAAATTATAATTTCTTTCTTTTCTCCTCTTTTTTTTTAAGCCTAACTTTATCACCCACTTTACTAGGTAATTTTGCTGTAGATCCTTTTTTTTATGATGTAATTGCAACAAATAACAGAAATTAAAACTAAACCTGATCAACATTCTAGCTTAGATAGAATGTCAAAAGTTTCAAAAAGAATTATAAATACAGTAAATACTAACTCAAATCTCTATTCCATTCACACAAACATTAAATTCTTTAATTACTAATTCTTTACTCTATAAACTCATTTATTTTGAAAATTATTTATAATGTCTCACAAAAATAATAATATAAACTGTTATACATAAAAGTTTTAAAAATCTCCATTTTTCAGATTCTCAATTAATATGAAGATATTTATAAAAAATATATTTTTGATTATATTTAAAGAAATTTTAGATGAAAATTTCCTATTTTTCGCAATGTTTATTCATACTGTTTCTATCGACAACATATACCGCTGGGTTTGAAATTTAATATTAGATTGTTTAGAATCAATGGCTGGTCATGATTTATCACACTCAATCACATTATAAATTAATTCAACACTAATATTCTATCACATTTCTATATTTGCAGCAATAATTAATAATCTGATTTAATGTTTAAAATATTGAGGGAAAAAATTTCCATTTGGATGCAAAATAATATTGTACAAAAATTGTAAAAAACTTACCTCTAATATTGCTTTCAACTACCTTATTATAATACAAGCAGGGCTTTTCAGAGAAATTTGAGGCCCGGGTCAAATGATATTATCGAGGCCCTTGAAAATTGAAAAACAGGAAAATGTAATTTTGATAAGCTTTTTTTTTTTTTTGGTTGTGAAGATTTTGATAACCTTTTATTTTAGGGAAGTGTACGTTTGGTTAAACATTAATTGGTGGTTTCCGCAGATCGAGGCCCCTCAATAAAAAATTGAGGCCCCTAAAATTGTGGAGCCCAGGGACTACAGCCCCTCTTGCCCCCTCTCCCCCCCCATATGTCCTGAATACAATTATCACAATTTCTAAATATCTATAAATTTTATTAAGAAAAAAACAACAATGAGAACAAAATAGGTTTTTACCTGAGCGATGTGAGATGTCAACTGTTCTATTCGTGATTCTCTTAAATGTACACTTTGCATAGCCTGATGCAATTCTTTTTGTAACACCTCAGGGTCTTGAATTGGCTGCAAATTAGCTGATCCTTGAGCCATTTCCTGCCTTTGACTATTCCAATGTTTGAGTTCAGCTGCCATTTGTGAGTTTTCTATCTTTAGCTTGTCTAATACCTGGGTTATACTAACTATATGATCATCTCTTTGTTGCATTAGATTTCTGAAATGTTCACATTCAGTTTCAATCAAATTATATTGCTGTTTGAATTCCAACGAGGTTTGCCTTAGGCTTACAACTTCTGCAGTTAATTTTATATCTCTATGGTGAAGTTCAGAAACTTGCTGCAAATAAGATTCCTCAGCAGACGCTCTCTTTTCAATTTCCTGATTCTTTTCTAATAATAAAACTTCATAATCTATCTTAACAGAGGCTAGCTCTTTGTCAAGCTTCTTATTTTCTTCAAGATGAACATCTTCTTTACAACTATGTTCATTGATGGTCTTTTCTTTTTCTGAGGATAAGGATTCTAATTCACGCTTGGAATTAGCAAACTGAAAAAGCAACTGTTCTTTCTCATCACTTAGAATCTCAATTTCTTTCCTGAATTCATTGCTCTCTTGTTGTACAACTACAATTTGTTCTTGGAGTTGTTCATTCAACATATTGACACGAATAAGAGTTTCTTGACCTTGTCGATTTTCAATTTCCAAAGTTTCTTTCTTGTATACTAAATCATCTGAATGAAGTTTTAATTCATCATACTTATTTTGTACTATTTCCAATTCTAAACGAATCCTGTTCAAATCCTCTACAAGTTTTTCAGTTGTATCTTTTTTATCTGTTTGCCTAGATTTCCATTTTTCAGTTGCATCTTTTAGTTGTTGATTTTCTAAAGATAATGCTACATTAGATTTCTGTTGGTTTTTAATTTCTTCTTCTAGTTTAATTTTGACTGTAGTTAAATTCTCTACAAGAATTTGATAATTTCCATTATCTAAAGATAATTGTTCCATTTGTTCGAGAGTTGTTCTGATTTCTCTCTCCCAACGTTCCTTATTTCCAGCTTCAATTTGTATATTTACTATATTTTCATTAGCCTGAGATCTGAGGGCCTCAATTGTAATTTTATCCTGTATTTCTTGTTCCTCATATTGCTGCTTGTTTTGTTCAAGCTGTTCCATTAATTTCCAATTTTCAACATTAACCTTTTCTTTTTCTTTTTCAATGTATTCTTTTTCTCTTAGTAGTTTTTGATGATCTGATTTCAATGTTTTAAAATCATTATGTAAACTTTCAAATTCTTCTTCCAAATTTTTAATGTTGGATTGTAATCTATTTACCTCATCTAAATGTATTTTATTTTGCTTATTTAAATGCAATTCAGCAATTTCAGCTTGTTTTCGTATTTCTATTATACGAATTTCAAATCCCTTAATCATTTCTTCATGTGAGGTACCACTTTGCACATGTATTAATTTTAGGTGCTCAATTTCCTGATGACTAGCTTTGAGCTCTTCTTGTATTTTATCATGTCTATCTTTGAATTGTTTCAATTTAATAAGCATTTTTTCACTTTTAATTTTTGTTTTATCATATAAAAGTTTCAATTCTTCATGCTCTTTAATAAGTGTATCATAATTTTGATTATTTTTCTTATCAGAGTTATCAGATTGAAGTAACTGTTGCTTTTCTACATGTGTAGCGAATGATTTTTCCACCCAGGTCTCTGATACAACAGTTGCACTTTCCATTTGTGATTTTTCTAATTTTATAATGAGGTCTTTGTTTTGCTGAACTAATGTTTGCAGTTCTTGTTTGTCTCTTTCTAAGTCTATTATCTGTTCTTTTAGAAAAACAATTTGGTCCAGATAAATATGCTTTTCTTCATTTACCACTTCAGCAACATTTGATTTCTCTTCTAATTTTTTATTTTTATCAGTCATATGATAGTGCTCTTCTTGTAATGAAATTTCCACACTTTCACTTTGGGGTTTTTCTAATAAAAGGAATTCATGCTGTGAACACTTTTTCAACATTTCTTCTAGGTTTTCCTTGTCAACTGTTAATTCAACAATGGTGTTCTTCAATCTAGTACATTCATTTTCTAATAATGTAAACTCATCCGCTCTTCGTTTTTCTTGTTCTATTTCTATCTTAAACTCTTCTTTTTCTTTCTCAAGTTGACTAATTATTATAGCAAACTGGGCACATTGCTCCTTAAAAAAAGAAAGTTCTTCATCTTGTCTTTTATTTTGTTGAGTTACACATGTTTCTATTTTATCTTGAAGCTGTTTTTTTTCATGTATATTTTGTGCTAATTCTTCATTCAGTTGGTGACATTGTTTTTTTAATTGAACATAGTCATTACCCATAACATCCAACTGTTCACTTTTCTCTTCTAAAGCTTTTAATAGCTCATGCACATTCATTTGCATTTTATTATAATCTAAAGCTAAAGAATCTTCCCTCTGATTTCCCTGCTGTTGTAGATGAACAATTTCATTTTGCAAAGCAGTGATTGATTGTGCAGATTTTTGCGAGTGATCTTGTGAAACAAGCAATTCTGATTTAGTCGTAGTTAAATCTTCACCTAGAGTCAGCAATTCTAACTGTAAAAATTGAACTCTTTTATCATAGTTTGTGATATCTTCCTGCAATTTCTCCCTTTCACATTGCAAAATATTTAAATATTCCTTCACATTTTCAAGTTCTTTTTCTATTTCTATTTTGTTTTTTTTCTCATCTTCAAGTGATTCCTGTAATTTAGCCATTAAGTTTTCCCGATTCATCTTTTCACTTTCCAATTCATTAACATATTGCTTTAAGTCTTTCAACTCTGTGCTCATTTGCTGAGACATGTTTCTATTTTCTTCCAAAAAATTTTCCCATTCAAAATTTGATCTATCCTTTTCTTCTGTCAAAAATTCTATTTCCTTTCTCAATTCAATTTCTTTCTGTAACATTCCACTTTTTAATTTGTCTAATTCTGTTGTTAAATCCATTTTACTCTGTAGCATCATTTCTTTTTCAGCGGCTATATTCCTACAGCTTTCCTCCATTAATTCCTGAGATTGTAAAAGTTTATTTTCCAATAAATTAATTTCATCATCTTTTTTAGAAATTGCGAAAAGACTGTTCTCCTTTTCCATTAAAAGTTTTTGATTTTCTTCCTGCATGACTTTCAACTTTGTTGATAAATCTTCTAGTTGACACAACTTGAAATCTTTTTCTACTAGGTTTTTATCAATATTCTTTGCAGATTGTTCAAATTCAATAATCTTTCTTTCCAGCAAAAGAATATGGTCCCTATCTGCTTCAGACTGTTCAAGTTTTTCTTTATATTTTATTTGAAATTCACTTTTAAGATTCTCTTCTTGACTTAATTGTTCTTTAAGAATATGGTTTTCAGTTTTAAACTGAGCAACACCAGCAAGAGTATGATCAAGTTCAGAATGAAGCTTGTTCATTTCAGATTTATAATTGTTACTTTTTTGTTTAGATTCTTTTTCCTGATTTGAAATAGTAATAATTCTAATATTTAAATTTTTAATTTCTTCATTAGCTTTTTCAAGCTCACTCGATAATGTCTGCACATGTTCAGATGAGGATGACTGCAACATCTGTAAATGATCTGATGTTTGTTTGAGTTCAATTTCCAATTCTTGTCGCTTTAAATCAAGTATTTCTAGCTCTTTCTTTTGATTATTTATTTCTTCCTTACAATGGTTTAATTCCTCTTCAAAAAGATGAATTTGCTCATTTAATTTTAAAACAACAACCTCTTTTGAATGGCATTCATCTTCAAGAGATTTTATTTGTTGGTTCATTTCCTCTTTCTGACTTTTAATGTTCCCTTCCAAGCCCTGTTTTAATTCGAGCAGTTGTTGCTTTTCTAATTCCTGTTTATCTAGTAAAGCAGCCAATTCATTTTTGGACATTTGATTATGTTCAGCTTCCACTTCTAAAGTTCTAATTTGTTCAGTCAATTGTTGATTGTTCACTTCTAGCATCTCAAGTCGAGCACTTTGGAGTTGCTGAACTTCTTCTTCAAAATGTTGTTTCTCTTGCATATATTGTGCCTTCTCAACTTCCATATTTTCTAATTTTGACACCAACTCATCTTTTTCTTTTAAGTGTTTTTTCAATCCTACTTTTAGTTTAGTAATTGTCTCGTGAAGTTGTTTGTTTTTATTTTCTGTCTCAACTCTAGAAATATCAGCTACTTCCCTCTGTTGAATGTTGCTATGAAGTTCACGCTGTAATTCTTGAATAATTTCTTTTTGTTGCTCCATCTGGGCCTGTAATTTATTTACCGATTCCTGAGATAATTCCACATTACTTTGATAGTCTCGCACACTGGTGTTCAGCCGTTCTACCTCAAATTCTAAGGTTGTATACTTCTGAGCCATTTCAATACAAGTTTGTTGCAGCTGTAGTTTCTCTTGTTCTAAACTTTGTTGAATTAGTTCCAATTCCTGGATGTGATATTTTGCCTTATCTAAATCAACTTGAAGAATTGCAATTTGTTCTTTTGATATCTGTGATTCTATATTCAATTGATCTAAATGGTGTTTTTCCAAGTGTTTTTCCTGTTCTATATTTTGTTGAAGTTGTTGTAATTCCTGCAATTTAAAAATAGTCTCATCCAGCCTGTTCTGTGTAAGATTAAGCGCCTCAATTTTTTCCTGGATAATTACTTCAAGTGATTCAATATAAAGTTTTGATTGGTTTGATTCATCTTCTAGTTTTATTACTACTTCAGAATTACTATTCAGTTTTTTTTCTAATTCTTCTATATGATCTCGCAGAGATTGTTCAATATGGCTCTTTTCATCAACTATTTGCGTTATCTGTTTAATTGTAAAACTATTTTGAGATCTTTCTTTATTTAAAGCTTCAATGTTTCTTTCTCTTTCAGATAATATACTTTCTAGTTGCGATATTGTAACTGAGTTCTGTTCAAGCTGAGAATTAATATTACTTTTTTCACAAACATCTTTTTCCCTAATTTGTGAAAATTCAATTAGCTTCTGTTTTGATGATTCTAATTCCAATTGATATTCATTCTGTAACTGTTTCAGATAATTATCTTTTTCTTGAAAGTTTATAGCCATTTCTTCTAACATTAGTTTTGTGTTTGCCAATGTAGTTTCTTTTTCTTCCAGCTCTCTCTTGCAGTGAATTAACTGATCTTGTAAGTTTACTTTCAGGTTTTCATATTCATTATTTGTTTCTTGAAGACTTGATACTTCACTCTCCAATTCTGACATTTGTTGAAGGAATGATTTCATCTTTGTTTCAATTTTTTCATCTCCAACAGCTTGTTTATGTTCTAGAGTAGAGATTTCTTCACAAGACATTTTTAATTTATTGTCTAACTCTTTCAGTAATGTCTCTTTTTGATGACATTCTAATTGTATATGCTTCAGTTCAGTTTCATATTCATTTAGTTTCTGATCTTTTATATCTAATATATTTTGTACTTCCATCAATTGCTCTTTATACACAACACTGATTTGTTCTTTTTCTACTTCAAAAGTTTTAATTTCATTATAAAGTCGGTTGATTTCAAATTGTAAATTATTTATTGTATCACTCTTTTCTAATAAACTGTCTTCAAGGCTAGACATATTATGTTTATGCTCATCAAGATCGCTTTCATATTTTCTGGTGATAGTTGCTTCATGTTCAAGTTTTTCTTTTAGAATTTGCAGTTCAGAATTTTTATTATTCATTTCTTCAGATACAATTTTCAGGCTATTCTCAGTGGAAGCAGATGATGAAGTTAATCCACGAAGTTCATTTTCCATTTGTCTGCATTCGATTTGAAGATCATCAATTTGAGACTTTAAGTGTTCCTCAATCTGTAAATGTGAATGAAGTTCTTGAGATTTCAAAGAAAGCTCTGAATTTAAATTATCTACCATAATCTAAATAAAAAAAGATAAATATTTTAAAATTATAAAAATTTATATGTACAATGTATAACACATTTAAATGTCAAAATTATTATTGCAGTATATAAATCCAAATTATAATTTTTTTTTTTTAATGACCTTATCATTCAAATAAAAGTGTGTATTTGCCATGTACATTGCTTGTTTAGTACAGATGTCATAACTAGAAAAGAGTTACATAATGCAGCTTCTAACAGAAGTGGCTACAAGAGCTACAATAGAAAGAAGCAAAAGAGTTTTACGGTGGGGATTTTTTTTTACTTGACCAAATTATATGCAAAAATATAAAAACAAAATAATTTACAAAAGTGATTTTTAAATTTTTGTCTTAACTCATATTTTTTTCTAGTATAGTATACTGAATATTATCTGTATCCCATCATCTCTGCATCCACCTTTGCTTCTGGTTGGTGATGAATTTAAAGAGACTTTTTTAATTATTAAGGAAATATAACTTATGTATCCTGAAATTCGAACAAGAATTTATCTGTGAAGCTAGATACTGGTGTTGGAACTGCAAAAAAAAAAAAGGAGCTTCAACATTTGATATGAATAACATGGAAGGGATGTTGTTTGTCAAAAAACAAGCCATTTGAAACAAAGTAATCAAACACGTTCAAGACCTTCACAAACAAACAAACAAACCGTGTAAGCATTGATGTAATGTGTTTCATGCCAAAGCCGTATGCCAATTCAAAAAATTTGTTTGTAATTCATGAAAAAAAAGGGACATTTAGCAAAAGTTTATCATACACAAGCAATTTTTCCCATGTGGAAATCAGACATACAAATATTCAAAATGGCGGAAAACTGAGATATAGTAAAAATGATGTCATTGAAAATATGTAAAACAACAACGATGTCACACAATACGAATTTCACCAAACAGACATTAAACTAGCACCAATATCATTAACTGTAAATAAACAAAACATTGCTTTTGAGTTAGACAGGAGCTGGAGTCACTTTGATCTCTGAAAAATTACATTTACAAAAATGATCAAATTGTTAAAAGTTTAATCCCAAATGGGATTATACAGTGTTATTTCACAATATAACAATCTACATACTGTATATAATACTTATAATTATACGAATCATAGAATACAAACTTTGAGTTATATAATTCTGTAACATTATATAAAACCAAAAAAGACAAAAATTACTACAAACTAACGCAATATTGAACAAATAAGGCCCTTAAGTAAAATAATTTATAGACTTCCTTGAGATTAATGTAATTAAAAATCTATCAGTACCTCTACTAGAAATCTAGGTCATGGATTTCAAAATTATTCCACACAACTCCGAGAGATTTCACATAAATGTTCAAAACTTTTTTCGCCGA
The DNA here is from genome assembly GCA_003024985.2 of Euperipatoides rowelli. Taxonomy (NCBI): domain Eukaryota; kingdom Metazoa; phylum Onychophora; class Udeonychophora; order Euonychophora; family Peripatopsidae; genus Euperipatoides; species Euperipatoides rowelli. Next base: position 12,239 of record PXIH01S0023439.1, read on the forward strand.
TTTAAGGTAAGTTAAAAGATTTTGAAGCTCAGCTTGTACTTAAAAAAAGATGTGATTTTATAAATTTTCAAATATACAGTATGGTCTATTTCTTTCACTCTACGCCCATCAATAGAATTAGAGTTAAATAAGCTGTAAAAGCATGAAATTTTAGTGCCTTACAGCATCCAGCATGGGTAGTACCCATAGTTCCCATTCTCAAAGAAGATAACTATTTGTATCTTTGGCGAATAAAGTGGGTTTAAACCCAGCCTTAGTAAATGATTTGTACCCATTAATTAGGATTGAAGATATATTTACTATGCTGAATATGGAATAATTTTTAGTAAATTAGACATACCAGCAGTTACATATGGAGAAAAAGTCACAATTAGTTTTAACAATAAATTCCATGTAAAGGACTTTTTAAAGTTGCTAGGATGCTCTTTAGAATTTCTCTTGCATAATTTATTTTTCAACCTATGATGGACCAAATATTTGTTATTTGGACGATATACTAATCAGAGGTAATTCATTACTGAACACCTGGCTAATTTAGATAAAATTTTGTCTCGAGTTTTGCACTCATGCATTGAATTGAATAAAGATGAATGCAAATTTTTAAAACCCAGAGTAGAATATTTGAGGCACATTATCGATGCCAAAGATCTACATACAACAAATACAAAGGTCTTAGGTATTTACAAGACTCTATTCCAAGTGATGTCTCCCAGCTTAGATCATTCTTGGGCTTGGTTATTATGGGAAATTTTTTACCTAATTTGGCAACTACATTCACACCATTTAATAACTTACAAAAGGAGGTTGAATGGAATTGGAATACTGAAACAGATATATCTTTCAAGAATTACAAAGGAAGAAATTATTTCTCCTCAGGTAGGCTACTGGTATAACTTGATCCAAAATTTCCAATATCTTTAGTTTGTGATGTGTTAACCAGATTGGAAACAGTGATATTGCACATATATCCCGATTGAACTGACCAACCAATTCTTTGGCTTCTCGTTCATTGTTTATAGCTGAGATAAATTACACCCAAATAGACAAGAAAGCACTATGTATTATATTTGGAATTAAAAAATTTAATCAATACTTGTTTGGAAGGAAATTTACGCTGCTCATGGATCACAAACCGTTAACCAGGATTTTTGTGGCTGATACACAAATTCCAATATTAGCAACATCAAGATTACAGAGATGGGCATTATTATTGTCTGCATATAACTATGATATCAAATTCTGCAGCTCCCTAAGCCATTTAAATGTGAATGCTCTATAACATTCACTAAACCTTCAAAAGACTGCTTTCATTGGAAGAAATACCAAACAATTTATTTTTCCTTAACGAAGTGAAGGAACTATCAATCACAGGCCAAGATATCAAGCAGGACTCAGCGAAAGATCCGATAATAAAAGTAATAACTTTTACAAAAATTGGTTGGGAAAAGTACACTACAAATAAATAATACATTTATTTTCTGTTCCAAAATCAGAACTTTCTTTATTAAATGGTTGCTTGCTCTGGGAAAAAAAGAGTTGTCATTCTTCTTACACTTCAAAATAAAATATTAGCTGAACTTCATAAAGCCATGTAGGCATAGTAAGAATGAAGATGTTAGCAGGAAGTTATTTTGGTGGTCTGGTTTAGCCAAGGATATTGAGAAAAGAGCTAAACAATACACAAAGTATGTGCACAAATGCCAATAAACGTCCAAAAGCTCCAGCCATCCTTGGATTTGACCAGAAAAACCTTGGGAGGGCATACTTATAGACTTTTCAGAACCATTCAATGGCTTAAATTTCTTAGTAGTGGTAGAAGGTCACATTATGAACTCAATCACAACAAAAAAGACCATTACAGTTCTACAAAATATATAGGTTAAGTATGCAGGTGTTGAATTCCGCCATTTTATTAAGTAGCCAGG
>PXIH01S0023489.1:420-14163 GCA_003024985.2 Euperipatoides rowelli
TAAAATACAATTAAAGTTAGCATTTTTATATAGCTACACAGTTAATTTAATCGGTTATTTTACTGGTGAGGTTACCCATTGATTTTTCTAAACTTCCAATATCCTGGAGGTAAAGATTTTGTTTTAACAGTGATATTTAAGGGAGGCTATACAGATAATATAAACCCAGCCCAAACTTCAAACTAGAAATGTGATTTGCCAACTTTTCAGGAATTTTCCAACCTGATGGGGAGGGGGATAACACTCCTACCCCTCCCCTTAGCAAGGACCCTGGATAGATGTGTTCATTCTTCTCTAACAATATATAAAACTTAAACTTTCACACCTTTTATCAGATGGCGTGTAAGTTTTATGTCAAATTTTGTGTATTTGTATCATGTTTGTACATTTTTATTGTAAGCGTTGCCAGTCTTATTTTAATGCTGAAAGTTCAGCATGGATTTATATTCACAACGCTCAATCCGCCACTGCAATCTTCATATTAATTAATGTCAAGTCTCAAGAATGTTATAGCTGATGATTAATGAAGCAATTCACTTCACATCTGTACATTTTTTTAAAAAATTATGAAAAAAATAGTAAAACGTTACTGATTTTGAATTTTTTTTACAGTTTTAAATTTAATTATATTTTTAGAAAATTAAAAAAAAATTGGAATTATTTTTCAAAAAAATTTCTTGAAATGTTTACAAAAAAATACTATATTTTTTTCTATTCATCGCTTTACAAAAATTTCACATTTGTGTAATGTATAAAAAGTTAAATTCACATCCTATCTTAGTAAGCATTGGATTTGAATACAAGTAAAATTGATAATGAAACGACACCTGAGCCTTTCTTAAAAACAAATAAAATTACGAGGAAACTGGTACTGCTGGAACTAAGATAAAGAGAGAGGAATTTTTGTCCATCTGGATAAAAATAATCATAAACATTTGTGACTCGTAAAAGCGTGTGTGTCTGAAGTATGAATGTGATGACAACATTTAAGGGAGGATGAAATACTAAAAATATGAATATCGTACTTGCAAAGATGCCTGGAGGGCATAAAATTTAACCACCGATGCAACGTACCTAAACGCTGATAAGGAATTTTGATAACGAGCCCTTGCTGGTAAACCAAACCAACAAATGTAAACAAATTACACAGATTGAATTAAAAAAAAAGGAAATGCAAAATTAAATGAGTTTGACTCTGACAACCGCTGTGGCTTAAATATTCATCATAAATGATGAAAAGTTTAATAAATGTCATAACAAAAGTAATAATATAAAATTGGTATATTAATTTTATTATCATTAACTATTTAATGTTTTTGAATTATAACAAACTGAATTATTTTGTTCTTTACTCCTGGATAATTAAAAAAATATTTCTTGTTCCTTTTAAAAAATATCTTATAATTTTGATTAAAACAATTGACTGTTTTAAAAAAAATCCTATCTGATTTATAATAAAAAAAATAATTCACCCCTATCAAACAAAGAAATGATAAAACCTGACAAAAAAATATTAATTATGTCTAGCCCAAGATTTCGCAAATAAAAAAAATTAACTTATATGTATTTTAATGTGTTGACATTGAATTTCAGCGGAAGGGAGGATTTTCAGCTACTCGGGAGAATCACAGCTTGACAGTGGAAAGTTTTTATGAATGGAAAGTTTATGCGAAGCGTTGAGCTCAATTAAGACGTAGGTAGAACTTAGATTAAGATCTGGTTACAAAATAATTGATTACTTTTGCCAATAATGTTATTGTAATTTTATATAAAAGAAAACGGTATATAGTGCAGCATGTGTACGAATGTGATGTAAAGTGCATAAAAAATCTTGCTAACAATTTTATTGAATCTAACAAGTACGTAGACATCTGGCTTGAAAACAAATCATCTTCTCATAAGCGTTGGGATTAATTAAATAAGAGAAAGTTCAGGATCTTAGTTATAAACAAATTGAAATAGTAACAAATGTTCAGAGGAAAGTTCATAGTATAAATCTTGATAGCATTTAAATAAATGGATTAATTCTTTAGCTGGTTCTGGAAATTGTTGATCTTCTTTTATAAAAACATTTTTTAAACTTTAAATCAAAATAATATTTATGTTTAGCACCGGCTGGCTCTGTTTCTGCACTTCTGCTTGCGGATCGGGATACGGTGAAAAATAATTGATTGTAGGTTGTAATATCTTTTTGAATTGAGTTTTAAAATACTTATAAAATACAGGAACTTTATAAGCAGGTGGTCAGACTCAGCAGGTATCTTTTACACTTCTTCTTCATGCAGGCCAGTAAGTAACACTCAGCTTTCAGCTATTTGATACTACTGTAAAACATAAATTTAGGAACAAAAATTATTTGCTGCGTGCTTCTTGGTATTAGGCTGTAGGAGACATTTGTTTTTTTACATATCAAAAATTATAGTACAGAACAGGAGTACTCAGGAGTGCTTGGTTTTTACATCTTAAAAAAATATATAAAGTTTTTGAACTGACTAACAGTAAGTTCACCAGCCTTGTTTCGGCCTGGTCATTACACAAATTTTAGCACGAGTCGTCTTTTCTCCGGAAGACAGCGGTAGTTATTCAGACAAAACTATTTTGCATAAAATTTTGCAATAAAAAATCTTAGTGGCTGTCTTTGTTCAGTAAAATTTGTCCATCTGTCTCAATACCATCCCCCATTTATGGGAAATACAAACTGCACAAAACTGAAGGTGGACTTAGACCCCTGGTCTCTACCTCATCTACCTATCATTCTGCCACATCAAAATGGTTTCTCCCTTTCCTCCAGAAATACAGCCCAGCCATGCATAAAATTAAAAACAATTTTCACCTAGTCTCTAAATTAATTCCTTAAAAATCACCCCATCTAATCGCTTTATTTCACTCGATATCACTAATATGTACGGCTCCATAGATATTCAATTCATCATTGACTGTCATTTCACATTTCCGTGTAGACCGGCAGAAAATTCTTAAAATTAAACTTGCTGATCTCTACCACCTTCTTTAACTCTGTACTTCTAAACTAGCCAATTTAATAACCTTCCTTACTCACAAAATTTTAGACTTGCCATGGGGTCATCTCTCAGTGGCCTCCTTTGAGATATTCAAATCGGCACCATTGAAAACACAATCTTAAAAATGAAAAATTTCACCGCTGGCCAACACCCCCACATCCTCTTCTATTGACACTATGTGGATGATGTCATCAATTTGGCCAGGGACAATGCCACAATTGATCACATCTTCACTACATTTAACAGCATTAACAAAAATATCCAATTCACCCTTTAAATCGAACAAGATAATAAAATTAACTTCCTCGACCTTACACTCATTCGTCGCAACCAACATCTCAACATAATGTTCCGAGAACCTACACAAAATCATATCAAAATTAACTATTTATCCCTATATTCTTCCAAAACCAAACTTAACATTCTAAATTAAGAAATTTTTAGAACACAATTCCGAATTACAATCTATTACCACTACCTTTTTAAAAAAAATGACTATCCTCTTTATTATATTAAACAAGCTATTAATATGATAGCTAAATTTATCCACCGTCACTATCTAGCCCCACCTTATCCTATTCCCTGCCTCTCATCATACTTCAATTACTATATCCCTCCATCTCAACGCCAAAACCAATCTTCTAACACCAATAACACATCACATCTCTACTTAAGCCCCTTAAACATAAAATACGCTCCTCCCTTCCAACCCCCACCAAAATCCCACTCTTTTAGCTATTATGGCTCCTCCTTCACCTGTCACTCCGCCCCTCCAAAAAATTTAAAAATAAAAAATCAGACAATTTTCCTAAAATTGTATCTCAAACAATATACTACTAACTTTCACCATATATATAAACATTTTGTAAACTCTTCACAGCAAAGATTTATAATAAATAAAACCGACAAAATCAAAATCGTCAAATATTTAACTATCAATATTATATTACTCATTACATCATTCAACCTATATTTAAAACCTTTATCAATACACACCTCCCTTCTTGTTCTTTTCATATCCTAGACCTTCAAATTGTCTGCCCTGCCCCATCAACATTCAAAAACTTTAAAAAAAAAATAGAAAAATTTCACAACCCTCCATCATAGATCCTCTTCCATCAACCTTTTCCTTTGCGCATGCCCACAGACAGCTTACGTCAGCACCAGCCGAAGACAGCTTTCTGTGCGCATGCATGAGCAGGTCTCATGACCCTCTCTCAGTTATTAATATTCATTATACATCACATGTTACAACCATGCTAATTTTTCTGTTCTNGCCCAGATACACCATTTCAAAAAGAGACTCGTTGCTGAGAGTCTATTTATCTCACATCTTCGCCCATCATTGAATATCTCAAATTCAACACAATTAACTTTATTTTAATATTTTTATTTGTTTTAATTCTTAATGGTTATTACAGCCTTTTTCAAATTTTTATAATTGTAATTGTAACTTACAAATTATAATTTTAAATTTGTTAAAACGTTATCACCTTATTTCGATGTTTTGACTTTTATTTTTTAATGCATGTATATTTTGTTACTCATACTTATGTAATAATCCCATATTATTTTTATGTGTTTAACTTAAGATGCCTATCATCCTGATGAATACGATAAATGTATGAAAGATCTAGGACCATTAAAATGTTTGCCACACCTATTTTTTAAGAAAACAACATACACACATTGCATTTTTCCTTATATATGCAATAGACAAACTACAAATAAGGTTACTTAGTTGCTACTACCAACCAATATAGTATTATATAGTTGTATAATACACATTTATACACCTAATTACCCTTCTGCGTTTAATAAATAGTAAATAATTGCATATTGTGGTAATTGGCTTCTGCCGTTGAATGTGATTAATAAATAAATATGCCTACCACATTATTACCTTTAAATGCATGAGAAAAAAATGTTAGAAGCATTTAAAATTAAAAGTGCTGAATAAAATTTTTTTAGTGTTATAAATTAATCATTTTGTTGGACAAAATAATTCCTATAACGATAATTATTAAAATAAATCCTCGTATTACATTTGAGTTTGTTTATAATCTTAATTGTTCATTTTAAAAAAAAAAGATAAGTAAATTTCTTTTGTTTTCTTTCTAAGGTCTACAAAGATAAACATTACTTTTTTTTAATATATACAAAATTCAAATCAATAATCAAAACTGCAATATTTATCTATAATTATAATTTCAGACACTTAACTACTTTTATTTTATAATTTGGGGAATCTACCTGAAATGACCCCCTAAATAAATTTTATTCCAACACCCCCTCCATTGGACTTTTTGAAAGAGTAGATCGTTGATGAATTTTCATGGCAAACTAGATCTAATATACATTACCGTATACACAAATATATACATGTATATAATAAATAGATAATATACTGTATAGTAATATAAGGCGATTTGAATTTTCTTTAAAAAACTTTCACCAAATAAGAAATGGATGTTAATTTATCAAGATTCTATACTTTCTTCATATTATTGAAATTTTCTTACATAGAATATATTCAGTGACCATGATAAAGTGATTTTTGCAAACTTGACTAATCATAACTTACGCTTTTCATTCAGAGATATTTTTATTCAACTGTATCAAAGATTTTACTTTGGATCATAGATCTTGGAGCCAATTTCCAGAATCTGTCCCCATATAGGGCATAAATAATATCTTAAATTTTTAATCCGTCTGGTATAAAGATTTTATTTTTCTCTCGTAACAATCCTTTGTAAAAATGTAATGTATTCATATTTTTTTTCTCCAAGGGTTTTTTTTTTTTACAAAAAACCCTTACAAAATTTACTGAATTTTAAATAGATATCCATTCTAATTTTTGTAACAAATGGTTTATAATATAATTAAGACGGAAATTGAAAGATTAAATAGTCAAGGACACGAATGCCAACCTATCTAGGACACACTAAAAATCAGAAAACAATTTACTTGTACTCAATCAATGAAAATTAAAAACATCATGACCTAAACACAAATTATTATGTCAGGTTAAACTGAAAGAATTATTTGGAAATAATAATTTGAGGCTTAATTATAGAAGTGCAAAGTTTTTGTTACAAATTTTATTTAAATAAATAAATAAATAAATACATAAATAATCTTTAAAAATTTAACAATAATAATCATCTATTTTCAACATAATTTACTTATTCAAGGAATAAGATAACATGTAAAAATATTTTAAAACTTCTGGCCCATCATTGACAGAGCCAGAAATCTCACATTTATTTTATTTGCTTCTAAATTCATTAACCTTAAACTATTTTCCACTTCAGAGAGATGGCATCTATAAACTTATAATTTGGGGCAACTATTAGTGCAAATGCATTTTTTAACACCCTCAAAGATAAAAAGAATTACAACAGAATAACATCTGCTATAAATCCATATTAAATGTTAAGAGCTTTATGTAAATTTAAATACTTTCTATAAAACTGTACATCTAAAATATAAATAATGAAATTCCAGGGGTTCTTTCATAAAATATTGTTATCAAAGGCATCCATTAAAAAAATATGTGCGTTCACTTATTCAAATAAGGAATACAAATTTATTGCAATGACAAAAATTGACAGGTCAAGTCCATCTCTTTTTTTTTTTCAAAAAACAAAAAAAGACAAGACAAACTTTCAATCTTTTTATTCTTTGCATTAGAAAAAAAAAAAGCCTCTTTGATTCCTCTATTAAAGTGTAACATAAAAACCATATGTACTAAAAGGTAGGGATGAAGCACATTTCGGTGATTCCTAAATGGTTAAACATGTTATAAGAAGCGTCCGGAATATCTGAATCTGCAGATCCGATATTCTCATCGTAATCCTGCTGAATGATGGGTGTGTCGAGATGACAAATTTCAACATTCTCAGTGGATACATTCTTACTATCCCTCATGACTTCAGGTTCATCCGGATCATCAAACAATTTCTTCATGTCCAATAAAGCTTTGTTTAAGGCTTCTGAAAAACATCGGGCTCCAATCATTGGGTGCACAGACTTCCAAGTGAGAATGTGAAAATTGACTTAAAAAAAAAAAAAAAACACTATTTAAAGAATGATGGTATAAATTTGGTGATTTATTATATTTTCATAAAATAAAGTTATGTAAAGGGGATACTGCCAACATTTATAACTTTATACTAAAATGTTAGATTTTATAAAAAATAATGAAGATATCTATTTGGTTATATTTCTAAAATGAGAAAAGTCCTCTTTTTTAATCATAATATTTCAGTGTTTAGAAGTGCACTACTTGAAGTGCCACTAATGTAGCACACTACATTTTTTAGTGATTGAGTAGTTCATTATGTTAACAGCAAAGTAGTTTTATATCTAGACCATTACAAAAAAAGTAGTTTACTGTAATATATTGCACAATATTTTCATAACTTTTATATTGGCTTGACCAATATTTAATTTCTTCTGAAATAGACCAGAGATATATAGAGATACAGAAGATAGACAGAGAGAGAGAGAGATACAGTAGATATAGATTCAGATAGATAGATAAATAGTAGATATAGAGATAAAGATAGAGGCAGTGATAGAGACAGATAGAGGTAGAGAGGTTGATATATATAGAAAGAGAGGTAGAGATAGATAGAGGTAGATAAAGAAATACCGAGAAATTCTAGTAAGTGGCAAGATTACCAAGTAAAGTAGGCAATTTATTAATTGTTTCATGATCTGTTTACAGATGTTATCGTCACTATAATTTCAATTTAGCAGACAATCTCGCTCTTACACCTATTAGAAAATGTGTCAGAATGTTATCAATTGCTTAAACAATTTACTGTATATATTTATGTATTACAAATCCTTATTTGTAATAATTCTTTATTTGTAACATTACTTTGTGCATTCAATGAAAAACTGTCTTTAGTTTATACTTTGTTTACGATCGAGCAATGCTTTACGATTTTATAGTAAATGCATTGCTTGCATAATCTATATATTAATATGTGAAGGGAAAACTTTGGATCCCTTTTTAAGCATATTGGGTGCAAGGAGGAGTATGAGATTTGGCAGAGTTAAAGTTCATATGGAGAGGGAGTGCAATGAGCTAAAATTTAGATATAAAATTAAAACATTCATTGTTTAGTGTTGTGGCGGCTTTTTACAAAGGAAATTTTATTATTGGTCGAATTTCGACCAACACTGGATTACTAGTCTGATTAATTATAAGATCGTAAACATTGTATAAAACAGATAACTTCCTTGCATGTGTGAATAGTTTTGTTCATGGAGCTAATGCTATTTTAGTTTACATCTCGCACATACAGTACTTTTTAATATAAGAATATCATGAGTATTCTGTTTGGCTTACTTGGATGGAAAGGCATACACCTTTCCAGCCCAAATAATCTTAAGACATTCATGTTCATTCTCTTCAACTTGCAGCTGGATCAGCATGTGTTAATTATCATCACATAACGGCCGTCCCTGTGCCTTGCCACTCACAGTCATCAGTCGGGGCTTTTACGTTATTATTTTTATACAACTGCAACTAGTTCCAGTTTTTAGTTATTTCATTTATTACAAACTTTATTTATTTATCTAGAACTATTAGTAGTTCAAAATATACAGCTCAGATGAACTTCTTGTTTCTACTTCTGAGAAAAATATTCCAAGTAGCAGCCAATCAACATCATTACTACTATAAAAAAAAATTCCACTGCAAAAAAATAATTTGAAATGCATTAAAAAAAGTTATTTAAAGATAAAATTAAGACTAATGCTATCCTTAGTCTGAGATAGCAATAGTCTTAATTTTAATTTAAAAAATGTGAAATCTTCAATCTACAAATTGAAGATTTCACATTTTTTTTGGTTTGAGATTATTTGACGACAAAATTGTCTCTACAGCTGTTTTCTTTGTAATGATTTTACATGTAAATAGAGATATGTCATTTTGATTTTTAAAAACAAAACAAATTGGACCATAATAGCACAAAGGATGAATTTGATTATGATTTTTTACAAATGTTTAAACATTTAGACCATAGGATTTCCAGATTTAAGCTGACAAATATAGCAAATATTCTATAGTTAAGTATAGCAGCAAGCGCTATTTATTTCTAGCCTATGATGTACCAAAATATCTCCGCTGGTGTATACTGTGGACAATGTTGTTTTAAGGGGGGAGGAGCTAAAGACAATTATTTTAAAAATTGAATTGTAAATAAAAAAAAAAATTTTAATTTTTTTTCTGGTGGATATTTTTTTTTAGTAAAAATCTTTGAAAATCAATAATAAAAAAAATCCGTTACATTTGACATTTTGATTTGTGTTTAAAATGTTAAATCGTCTCTAAAATTTTTAATACTTAGATTTTCACATCTTATTAAATGAAATAAGAAAATTTGATGAAAAAAAAATATTCTTTTAGCAAAATAAAACTAAATTAATAAAAGTAAAAATAGTATTGATGTACAGTTTAAATACACCATTCGTTGCGTAATCAGCAAATACTTTAAGTGGCAAAACTCAATGCAACTTGTCTTGAAACAAATAAATAATCTTATAAAAATAGTTTATACCTGTGTACAAACTATACAGATACTGTTAATCTATCGATATTTTTATTGCTAGGTGTATTATATTATATTATTTATATTCTATAAGATAACAGTTTGAACTTTTATTCTGAAAATAAAATATTTCATTTTTGACATTTTAAGTTCTGCTGTCGCGGCCAAACTTCTAGAATCTGGTTCTTTGGACCTGAATATAAGTTCTGACTACTTCATGGCCACCTAGTTCAGACAATGTGGATTCCTAGAACTGGTTCTGGTTGTTCAGAATCTTTTCACTAATGCAGCCTTGGTAACATTTTAATTAACTTTAACTTCAAGACTTAAAATCAAGTTGTAATTTCTTTGATGTTTTGAACTACATATGCCCAAATATAATATATATTTTGCTGTGTTGTAGATTTGCCTCACAATTTAAATATTATTCAAAATCATTCATTAAAATAGCAGAATAAAGACAAAAAAAAAGATATATTTTTAATAGTGTAGTCGGTGTAGGGAAATAAAAAAGATCTGCTAATTTGTTAACTACCTGATGCACAAGTCAACTTTAAAAAAAACTATGTTGTTCACTTCATGTGGTTATCGTGAAGAGTTGAAGGGTCACATAATGGATTTTCAGAAATCTTTTTTTTTTCTTCTTAAAAAAAAAAAAAAACAGCCTAAAATAAATATTTACCTAATTCTTCAGAAAAGAAGAGGTATGAAACTGAAATGGCATATTTGAATTTAGGAGGTATCCCAGTTCCCAAACTACACAATTTAGAGCACCACTTGTCAGTGATCTTTGTTGGAATGTGCATGGTATAAAGTATATCAGACTTTAACCAGGCCTGAAAAAAAATAATACATTAAAATTACACAAAAAAAGTTTTATACAAACAGGAAAACAATCAAGTTAATGCTTATTTTATATTAAACACTGATTATTATAACTCTAACAAGACAAGATAGTCCTATTAGGACTTGAGATACATGTCATTAACTAGAGTCACACCTTGAAGCATTTAGTACAATTTTTACATAGCAGGGTTGGAAAATCTGCCAAACTAAAGTAAAATAAGGCAGATTTTTAAAAATTTCTATTCAAAGTTTAATAAGAAAATAAATATTAACCAATATTAGGCTACTGATAAACAGGCAAAAATAAGGACTTTATAAAATTTAGGTAATCCCATTTTTGGCCCCTTTTATTAATGCATAAAAAAGGTGAGCACTTTTTAAAAAAGCCAATTTTTCACAATTATGTCCCCCCCCCCACCCCCACTTTTCTCAGTATCTCTTCTTTTTTATCATAATTTTTTACACTTGGAAACATCCTACCTATTCGTATTCATTTAGAAAATGCCTCAATATTTTCAAATGAATTAGAAGCAACAAATTTTTAATCAGAAAGCACAACTACAATTATACCTTATCTTTAAAAAGAGCAGGAACACGATAATTCATTTCTTTTGCAGCACACTGTAACCCAAATAGATGACTGTCCCATCCATATCCATTAATTGATTCTAAACGGAAATTGTTCTGGTATTGTATGGATTCCAATAACCGGGACAATTTTATATTCCGCTGAATGCTTTGGTCATCCATTATTTTTAACCAATCAACAGTTACCATTGAAGCAGGCCTGATGACATCCATGCGGCCTAATGCGAACATTCTTTAAAAAAATGTGATAAAATGTATATTATATGCTCAATAAACATTTAGAAATACATAATGTTCTGAAATATCAAAAAAAAAAAAAAATAAAGATTAAAATTTGTATTTCATAGGTGGAGAGGTGAAAACAACAACAAAAATACCTTGAAGATGAGCCTTCATATGTTTTAGGAACTTCATTCATTAACCTATAATAAGCCAACAGGATGGCCATCTGGAAATAAAAGTTTGTGTATTTTAAATATAAGATAATAATAAAAAAGAACAAAATAACAATGAAAGAACATTCTAATTAAATCTTTTAATATTTAAATTACTGCTGTCCAAAGAAATTGATTAAAATAAAAAACAATCATTTTATACCTTTTTATATCATTGCTTAACACTATTTTTTTTTTGTCTTTTAAAAAAAAAAGTCTATTCCAAATGTCTGTTATTTATGGGTCAATTTTCAGATTAACTCCATCATTTGAAAATAAAATTAGAAAAAAATGTTTTTTGCCCATGACAAACTATCAGAAGTGCATATGCAAAGTAGCAACTTCATATTGAAAAAAACAGCGGAAGTTATAAATAACCGTATTAATGCTGCTCAAGCAAAACACAAAGTAAAAAGCATGACCATTTGTTATATAATTTTATACAATTCAATCTCTAATAGATTAATGTGTTCCAGTGTTCTTAATTTTGCCTTAGCGCTGAAATATTTTCTTTCATACAAGGGGAAATCTCAACCAAAAGCATGCTAATTTCCTAGGCCTACATATAGTTTAATCTGCTTACCGACCATTGTGCTGAAACGCACTGATTCACAAATAATCCATCGTAAAAGTTTAATAGTAAATCTCATTATGCTTGGCCAATTATTTAAAAGTCATCACCTGTAAATATCCATCTGGATTGATCAAATTTTCCTTCAGCCAGGTTTTTCCGTAAGTAGAGCACCAAATGGAGATATCTAGATCCATAAGCTAAAATGCATAAACAAAATTATACTTCAGCAAATTAACTTTATTAACATGACTAGATAAACTATGCAGCGGCTTTTCAAAAATTTTCATGGGAATTATATCAGTAAATAATAAAACGGGTTGAAAAATATTAATATAATTTCTTTGATGTAACCTACTACTTTATTTTAAATAATAATCTGGAAATAAAGTTATTTATATCTGGATTTAAAATACATTTATTAAAATGTATCCATCATAATCCAGTCATTAAAAATTTCTTCCCATCACTTATGGTTTATTTATTATTAAATAGACATTCACAACATCTGATTTCCCCTTTTAAATTATTTAGTAGTTATTACTACGTCTACAGCATTTCTTTTTTAAATATGGCATTAAACATATTTTATTTGTAGCGGAAAACCTGATTACATACCAGTTTTCGATGCTGTTCTAAAGCGACCTCTAGTGCAGCATCAAAATTCTTCAAACTCCAAGTCAAGCTGTAATGAAAATAAAATATTAAATAACTAAAAAATAAAAATATTAAAACATATATTTCATAACATTTTTTTTTGCTCAAAATAATTATTAGCATGAATTGCAGCTTGGGGTACTGAGTCAATAATAACTACTGTAGATGGGTTTTTCTCTCTCCCAACAATTCACAAATTTTTAAAAATTTCAAATAAAAATGGAATTCTGAAAGAATTCTTTTTTTTAATTTCATGATGAGAAGGGGAAGAGATACTTATATTTTTTTACCATGACAATCAATTGGCATTTTTTATATCCAAGTATCTCATCAAAAATTTAATTTCTGACATCCATGAAATCAGTAAAAAAAAAGTGGAGACCTACAAACTGCAAGTTTAATCATTCCATTATCTACAAATGGCATCTTAAATTTGACTACCAAGTTAGAAAATAAAGTAACTATTGCAAACATTTTATTAGCTTAAGTAAACTAGATTTTAATTCAATATTTTTATTCTTCTATTGACCTATTTCTGAATTAAATTTAAAAAATTGCAAAAAAAAAAAAAAATAGAAGAGATTAAATTTTAAAAAGGAATATATTTTAAAAGCTTATGCTCATACAGAAGGGAGTCCTTCTGTTCAAAATTTGAAATAATCATTTTTTTTTCTAATAACTCTGTATAGTTTTTCTCCTCTTCTCTAAAAATATATTACTGGCAAAATCCAAGACATACTAAATAAAAAAACCCAAAAGATTTACCATTCAGGAGGCTTGAGATATCTCTTTCTTGGTTTATTCCAGTCATCAATGTATCCTTTTTCATCATAATTCTCATGATATAACAAATATTCCCAAAGATGGCAATAAAGCTAAAATAGACACAATCAAAACTGTCTATGAAGCAGTGTCAGAAAAATAAAAATAGTTAATTCATTGCAGATTCAAGTTTTTATGATTAGAACTATTGAATTCTTAAAGGAACAATTTTAACAATTTTCATAAAATCCTTTCAAAATATGATTTTCAATTTCTTAAAATGTAAGCTAATATTTAAA
>PXIH01S0023495.1:6430-16475 GCA_003024985.2 Euperipatoides rowelli
CATGCTTAAAATATCCACAGACCTACACTGTAACTAGCTTCACTACTTTATTTATTGACCTATTCAAAAATAAAAACAAACCAATTATAACAATTAAAATACTAGCCCATATTCTTATAGTTAAACTAAACAATACTTAAATACCGGTACATCAAAGCTATTTTGTAAAAATTAATGCAGGTGAATTATGGTGTAATTTTATGCACAGTTCAAAGAGGATTAAGTCATTTGATATGCTAAAACAGCTACTTTTAATCTTGTAATACTATTTTGATTTCTATTCATTCAACAAGAGAATATTTAATTGCCATACCTTCATATGTGTTAACAGCTTCTAAATTCATTACATGTCTAATAACGTGATATTCGTCAGATATTCCATTGCCTCCTAGCATATCCCTGGCTTGTCGGGAAATATCTAAAGATTTCCCACAGGAATTCCTTTTGATCAGAGAAACCATTTCAGGAGTAGCTCTAAAAGAAAATTTTTTAAAAAACTTTAATTGACTACTTTATACCCGGTTTGTTCTAAATGAAAGAAATAACATTATGTTGCAATTATACAAATTATATTTTTAAGGACCAATAAATACTTTTTTATAAAATGCTGTAGAAAAAATTAAAAAACAAAACAAAAAAACAAGCTATTGCCAGGGACCAAAATATTTTAAAACAGGCTCTGTTTTGTGTGCTATTTCGAGCTCTGTATGAGCATTTATCATTTTGATAAAAGAGTGAAATATGAAACTATATCTCCAGTGTAAAAAAGCTAAAAAAATTCTACTCTTTGCCGGAAAATAAAAATAATTGTTTTGTTTTTTTATATCAAGGAATCAGAAAGTTCCCTTTGCGATGAGCCCTAATTTAAATGATTAACTCAATTATGTTTTATAAAATTTAGTAGAGTTTGCCCCACATCCAAGGCCATGTGTGCTTGGTGACTTATGCTCAACATATTGTGCAGTGGAAAATAGTAAAATGATTTTTAAGCTAAAGAAACAAATATTCATTACTATTCCTCAAGTCATAGAGTATAAATATTACTATCGTATTCTATTTATGTAATATTTACAAATATCAAAAAAAAAAAAAAAAAAAATTGATAAAGTTATAGCTACATACAAAATATTCAATCATATGATAATGGCACTATGCTATAAATGACTAAATTCCGAAAGTTGTGAGCAATATTATGTCTGTAAATGTTCAATAACTATAATATTTTATCAATGGGCACAAGGATTGCCTGGGATGGATGTTTATTGGCAATTGGTCATGGATATGGTCTGTTGGTTACGTGAATTGCTCTCAAGTCATAGTTTAACTGAAGTTTTTAGTTAAGCATGATAATTAAAGCATAGTAGCTGGATGTGTGGTCATAAGTAATGATAAGTAATGCGGTCACTGTATTGCTGGTAATTGGGTTGCTGGAAACAACATATCTAGCATATACATATATATTTCATTCCAATCTTTCTTTTGCTTATTTCTTTTTCTGTTATACGTTGTACTTGCTGTTTATATAAAGTATAAATACAGTATATACATGCAGTACATTTTTTAAAAATATTTTTATTAGTATTTATTTCTGCAAAATATATATCATTGAAATGGTGTCATAAACCAACTAAACACAAGATGCAGACTCTAATATAAGCTTTTGGAAACATTATTTTAAGTTAAATGATGTGAAAAAAATGAGGTGAAACATAAATTTTAAAAATAAATAAAAACCAGATGTGATAAATAATGATTGGTAAATAACAATGATAATAATGGAAAATTAAATATACAGTACATTGTGCAAATTCAACTAAAAAAAACAACAACAACTTACTTTCCTTCATCTTTTAGTCTTCCTACTTGTAGACAAGCCTGTAGGCTAATAGAAATCTCAGTAAGCATATCAGCCATTTTCTTCTGTATTAATTGATTTTTGGCTAATGGACGATTAAACTGTAATCTGAAGGAAATGAAAAGTATTTCATAGAAATTTTCTTAAAGAGAAACAAATCAAATATAGAAAACAGGTAAACAAATTATATTTTACCTATCCAAAGTGTACTGCCTAGCAGTCTCTAGACAAAATTCAGCTGCTCCAAGAGCACCCCAAGCAATACCATACCTTGCATTATTTAAGCAACCAAATGGACCCTATTTAAATCAGAATTATTAAAAATGTTTTAAAACAACGTAACTTTATTTTTTTTAGGTAGAAAAGTTAATAAATAAAAATTGGTAACGATTAATTTATTTAACTCCAGGAAGTCTTTGAAATTTAGAGGATTAGATTTATTGAGCTTTTAAAGTTAAATTAAGATTAGTTAGAGTTTTCCTAATTTGGGATAACAGGGTTATTTCAAAATGACTCATTAATTTATTGCTACTGCAAATAGGAACTATAAATACATTAAACTTAAATTGCATATTTAATCTTGTGATTAAAAATATCCAAAAGTTAATATTGATTTAATAACTTACTTGTTAATAAAATTTAAAAATATCCTCAACAGTTTAACTCTTTTAAAACAGCCATTAAAATATCACAGTATGCAGCATTTTAGCCATGATTTAATATAATTATCTCATTTAAAAGCAGTAATTGCAATAATTTATGATTTAACTTCATGCAAATTTGAATTAATTTGCATATTTTTAATGTAATTATGGCACATTAAAAGAAATAAACGAACAAATAAATTACCTATTTTTTCAAATTTCCAATTTTTTTTTATTAGTTTTTTTTATTAATATGTATGACAATATATGACATATTCAGTCCCCCACTCCCACATAACAAATATTTTATAACAGTTATGCATTATCAAACATCAAATTTTATTTTAATCGTCACGGTCAGAAGTATAATAAAGTTGTGCTTTCTTATTTTTCAGCACAATACTTTCAATATTGTGCACCTGAGTTTTCCATTGGGATCACATGTTACAAATGTTTAATCTGCATAATTCCATCCTTTTGGAATAAGTACAATGACTGCTATTAAAACATAAGTCATTCATACACTTCATTTTATAATAAAAATTGTTTTCACTCTCAACTTTCTAATATGTGACATAAAAAGTGATTCAAACCCTTATGGGAAGCAGACTTATTGGAAAAAAATTTCTCCTGGCTTTAGACTTTGAAAATTTTTTCAATGCTAAGGCTGCAGTACTTATGAAAAAATAAGTAAAATAGGAATTTATTGCTTCATTATATGATGAAAACATTTTCTTTTATCGTTTTTAAAAAATATAGGATCAAAAAGGTTAATAAGAACCTATTATAGACAAATTAGAAAATTTAAAATTAAGAAGCACTTTGATTATTAAATAAACATGAACTGACATGTACAGTAATTTTCAAAAAAATTTATTACTAAATATTGTCCAAAATATGACACCCCAAATTCATTAAAAAAAAAAATAACAGCCTTGTATGGCAATATTTATATATATTTTAAAAAAAAACTGTTAAAAAAAGTTAACAATATTTGCCAGTAGATGGCAATAGCGTCATTATTCTCAAAATTATAAGCTTTTTATTATTTTTTTTTACACCGTATTTATTTCATTGTACAATGTACAATAAAGAGAATGAGTACATACTGTAAATACCTAATAATAAAGACAGCATACAATTACCTATAGTCAATTGGAATAAACAGCTATCCAACTTGGATTTAAAAAACTCATCTTGTCAATTCCTTAGCTATCAAAAGTCTATCTACTCAACAGCAAAATCACAATTTTTATCTATTGCTAAAATAGTATAAAAAAAATTATGACATAACAGGCTGCGGAATTAACGGGTGCACAGGTGCAAAATGCTTCCTAGAAATCATTGATAGCATCCAACTATTTATATCTTGTGAGGTAATAAATGCACCCTTAGTAAACACCCAATATAAGACAATTTCTAAAATATGGTTTATGTTTAAATAAAATAAATAAATGTTTAGGGACGAAAATTTTGGATAGGATGGTGGCGATATGCGCCTAAAAATTCTAAATGCTGTCTTTATAAAGTTACAAGGATGGGAAATTGCGTTTCGGATTTTTTTTTTTTTTTACAATACTTAAAAGTTATTTAACTAGACAAATCCTAATTAAATGTAAACCTCTTACTTTTCAAAAGATATCTGCAAAATTAAAGAATATACAGTACCGGTACCAAGAGATTTTTATTTAATCTTATACGGTAGTGTTAACTGTCTTATTATTTACATGTAAAAAAAGGTTGTACTTTAATTTATTTTAATGACTGACGGCTGAACAGAACATACTGCATTACGTTCCTATCATTCTATTACAAAGGTTTTAAAAAAAAGTAGTTAGTTTTTAAATAAAATCATTTGATCTACTGATAAAACTATAATTTATTGTGCATGCACTATTCTTATACTAGCACATGCAATAAAAAAATCACATCTAATATATTTAGTTAAAACTATGTTTAAATCTTTTCAACCTATCCCTTTTATGGTTCAGTAATTATCTTGCAATTTGCATTATTTATTAAATTATTGTAATAGGAAATCATGGTAAATAATTAGAAATATATTTTAGGTTTATGATCCTGTTGATTTCAAATATATACGATTAGTGGGGATTTTTCGATAATACAGGTGAGCATTTTTTTTTTTTTTTGAAGTTGATAAATGTTTCAAGTCAATGTTAAAGATTGGGCCTTGTTGCATAATCATAAAACACACAGACAAATAATAAATATTGTACAGCATATTCAGGGAAAAATAACGAACTGCAATTTAAATCTCTAAATGAGAGTTTTAAGATTAAATGAACAAGTAAAAAAAAAAGTTGCTCTAAATTTACCCTATTTTTAATTTTTTTTTAAATAAATTCTATTTATATCAGAAAAATAATTATATATAAGAATAATAATGTGTATTCAGTTACAATACACATAAGAATTCACCTTATAAATATAATTACAGTATTTAATATTTCATAATTAGAACAAAAACTAAAAATATACATGTAGTATATAAAACTTTCATTATTTTAATTGACATAAGAAATCGATTAGTTACAAAGCTAAAAAAAGAGTTTAAGAATTATTACACCCAAAATTATATTTGCATTTAAATTTTCATTTTCAACAATATAAAATCGTACTTTTAGTTTTGTGAAAATAAAATTATTCTATACTTTAAACTACAAGTCATCCCTCCTTTCTCTTTTTTTTTAATTAAGCATATATTCAAATTAAAATTGCTTACTATTAAAATGAATGGTCTAAGATACTAAGCTTATTATTATTAGCCTACATTCCTGAACTATTATTTCATTCAATAATTAAGAAATTGTAAAAAAAAAAAAGTTTAATTAATGCCTCTTAATTAATATTTACATATTGGTACAATTAGAAAAATGATGTGAGGGTCCATCAAAAATGGTCCGAGGATGCTGCTTGAAACTTGTCAAAGAAAATAATTCCCATTTTGTAAAAAACAAAACAAAACAAGAATTTCATGCCTGGTATTATCTACCGCATTGATTTGATAGACTACAACTTAGGAAGTCTAGTACAAAGTCTAGCAGAAGCAGTCAATTTATAATCATCTGTTTTTACAGCTAATGGGCTAGTTAATGTCCAGTCTAAATAAAAAATTAGAATTTCATATTAGATTACGAAATTTGCTACCCGTATTAGTTTTAATTGAAATTGTTTTAATCTTTAAATTTAAGCTTACCCAAGGGTGCATGTTTTGCACCCAATTATCCTCTCATATGGTCAAACATTGCACCCAACCGTAAATACACAATTTCCAGACCTGTAATAATAATGACACCTTAGGCCTTTTACTTTTAATAATGTCAGCTTGGGATCTTAGTATGGCCTCTTGATTCCATCGTCTACTCCTGAGTTTGTCACATCGCCCTCCTCAATCTAGGACATGGCCAATGTTGAACAAAGACAACATTTTAAGGACATCATTGGGAATTCCAAGCATGATATTCATTTATTTATATATTTAATATATTAATCTCCAGGATAGAGCTATTACTTAATATAATGTTGGTCACAGCAAGGAATAAATTACAGAATAATAACTCAGTAAGATGGTTATCAATTCTATTCAACATGTTTAAAAGCTAAAAATACTATTTGTAAGCACTAGAAAGGTTAATAATATTGTAAACTAGCTTTCGTACCCGGAGTTGCCCGGGTGTCCATTGCCCAGTTATCCCCCCCCCCCTCCACCCCAAAAAATCCAAAACTTTATTTCTATTGTCTACACTATGGAACCTATCCCCATGCCAAATATGTACTCTGTGCCATGTTGGGAAGTATGCTAAACAATTATGGGTCATTTACCCCCCACCAAAAAAAAATGCTAAAGTCTATTTTCATTGTCTACACTATGGAACCTACCTACATGCCAAATTTAAAGTTTGTGTTATGTTGGGAAGTATGCTAAACACTACCGGGTCACTTGCTCCTCCCCCCCCCAAAAAAAAAAAAGTACATAAGTCTATTTTCATTGTCTACACTATGAAACCTGCCCACATGCCAAATTTCAAATTTCTGCTATGTTGGGAAGTATGCTAAACACTACCGGGTCATTTGCTCCATCCCCCCGCCCACCCCAAAAAAATCCAAAACTCGATTTTCATTGTTGATACAATGAAACCTAACCACATTCCAAATTTGTGCTATTTTGGGAAGTATGCTCAAAATGATCACCAACTAACAAACTTGTAACAAACAAACTTTCTGCTTTACATATTAGATACAGTAGGCTACATTATAGCCTGTAGTTTAGACTAAGGATGAAATATTTGAGCAATTATTACATAGAAAATAGCATATTAAAATTAAAGGCAAATTTGGCAATATTTAATATCCGAAAGATTATTAAATATAAAAGAACTTTTAATGCTTCACACGATGGCACATAGTTGGCGCCACAAAAGCTGGGAGATGGTTTGGTTTTAAGGGGGGAGGAAAATGGTTAGGGTGGGTAAAGGGTTTGTTGGTTAAGTGGGAGAAAAGGGTGGGTTTGGTCTAAACCGGCTAACATGTCAATGACTCCGGAGATAAGGAGCAGCTGAATTTCATCATTCATTCAAAGTCTATGTACGGACATTGGTGAAACCAACATCACAGTACTGAAT
Organism: Euperipatoides rowelli; assembly: GCA_003024985.2. Lineage (NCBI taxonomy): Eukaryota > Metazoa > Onychophora > Udeonychophora > Euonychophora > Peripatopsidae > Euperipatoides > Euperipatoides rowelli. The sequence goes on from PXIH01S0023495.1 coordinate 13,573, forward strand.
TATAAAACTACGATCCTTTTCAAATGGCTTCTGAATCATACAAAAAATTCAGATCACAGTGGAAACAAGCAGATGCCAATGAGAGCTTTTATCCAGATCTTCTCCAGACAGCTAGCTTAGCATGTGACCTAGCAGTCTTACTCTAAAACAACCAGCAGAATGTAGCAGAATGTTCATAAGACTCCAATGGAGGTTGGCACCTAGTGTGCCAACCTACAGCCAGCCTAGATATTTTTTCACTGGCAAAATGTCCCAACATGTCTTCAGCAACGTCATTATCGCTCATAAATTAGTATTCACATCTGTCATATTGACTTACCAGCGAACATTCATTCTTACATAAGTTATCCATAATTAATATCTCTTAGTGCCAAAATATTATTTATTAATTATATTTAGGAATTAATTTTTTTCTAATTTCATAGAACATTCTATTGAATATAAACTTATGTTAAATCTAATCATTGGTTTCTAAGTATTCTTTACTTAAGTATTCATTATTTTTAATACTGTTTTATTGACCAGATAAGTTAGGCTTGGAAAACAGATAATCCCTTCCGATTTATTTTAATAACTTTTTTCATAAATTTATAGAAATCAGGATATACAAAAATATTAAGATATCTCTCTCTCTCTACTTATAACAATGACTGAATCACATGAAATCTCCAGGCTGCTTTCTAAAAATTGTGCCATCATTACTTGTATATCTATGGTGCAGCCGACCTACTAAAGGCCGGTTGCCTATTACAATGCAGTATACTAATTACATAACTTTAAATATGTCTAAATTCCAGTTATTTATGTTTTGTTCATTTGTTATCGACTATATATTTATGGATCTGGAATGCAAACAAACCTTATAATTTTAATATTCCATTATAAAATAGTAATTAATGAATCAATATAAATAATCAGAATATACCATACACATAAATGTACAGTATAAATTCTTTACGTTAGAAGGGTACTAATAAGCTCTCTATTTTTAATGACAAATATTAAATGTCAAGCAGCTGATTGGGAACCAATACCATATTTTTGATACATTTAGCCATTCCAAACTTTGTCGCAAGTTTGGTTTATCTCTGTTAACCAAATTATTTTATTTAAATATACTGCATCAGACTTAGAATATGCAAAAAAATGAAATGTTTATACATAAGAAACCAGAGGGTTTCTTATGTATAAACATTTGATGCAATTTTGTTTTATTCACAAATAGAGATGAGAATATTTCCTATGATGTCAAAGCAGGGTATAAATTGTTCCATTGTTCTTCATGTGTGTACACATAGATTGAATTTCTGACAATTTTCCTTATTCAATAATGCTATAAATAAACTACTGTCAATAATTACCTCCAGAAATTGCCCAACTTTCATAATGTTTTATTACTTGTTTATAAACCTAATGTTACTTTGATTAATATTAACAAGTCATTACTTATACAATTTATTCAGCTCTTTAAAATATTTTTTCTTTTAAAAACTGAGTCCATCAATTATCTTAAATCGGTGTAGTTTCATCTTTAAAAAAAAAGGGTATGTCTGAAATTAAATTGTAGAAAATTAATACAATGTACCGTATATCAGGAAAGTCTTTACATATTTTAAATAGGCTTCATTAAAAATGCTAAGAAAATAAAAATGTGGAAAAAAAAAAACTACTTACAGCCAAACCTTCTGCATTAGGCAAGAGATTTTCTTCAGGTACCTCCACATCTTCCATCACAATTTGACCAGTACTAGAAGCTCGCAAAGAAAACTTGCCTTCAATTTTAGGTGCAGACAAACCTTTCATATTTTTATCCAAGATGAAACCGCGAATCTTATCATCACATTTGGCCCAGATAATGAAAACATCTGCAATAGGAGAGTTTGTAATCCTAAGAGAAATAATAAACAATAAGAAAGTCTAGCTTTGGTACAATTAATGTAAAATTAACAAAATAGCAAAAACCACAATAATAATATTAGGCTAATAATAACTAGATTATCTGGTACAGTCAGTACTGAGATGGAGCCGGTTCGCAACGGTTCGCTAGAACCTGTTGTTAAATTTAAAAGCATTTATAGAACCGGTTGTTAAAAGTTTAAGCAAAAGCTAATTTTCCTAGTTATTAATAATGTAGGAAATTAGGGTTATTGCATCACATTTTTCTTTTTGATCATGTAATTAGACTAAAGGAGATATCATTATAGAAAAATAAAGCCTAATATAATATAAATTAATTTAATACTAAGCTTTAAGCAAGAATAGTTTATTTCTATGTTTCCCTAATCAATATTCTTTCTTTATTTAGGCTACTTCACAATCATTATGTATGTTTTTTTTTTAAATGAATACTGCAAATATCCACTTCTTTCTCCCGTCATCCTATTTAAAACTTATCTAAAGAGAAATGGGGGTTTCAAACATCATTATTAAATTAACCTTTTAAAGCAGCTATTTCGTGTACGTAAGACTATTTATCTAAACGACTGGCGTATTTATTTAGAAAAAAATGTTTACCGGCTTATTAATTCAATGATTTATTTTTGCATCTTTAAATCAAATTTTTTTCTCAGATAATATCGGCAAAACATTTAAAAATAGCATTATATAATAATAATTGTAATTATTTGTTTGAAAANCACAAATTTCATATTGCTTTATTTCACATTAAATAGGTTACATTGTAATGCCGTGCAGAGTTTATAGATAAATAATAAATAAATAATTACCAGGGAATACCAGCGTTAATATTTAAAATCATAGTTTTTCTTTCATTTCTTCTCTTCAGATTAACTTTTGTTTTCAAAAACAACTAGAAATGGTATGATATAATAATAATTGTGATTATTTCTTTAAAAAAGCAAATTTCATATATCTTTTTATTTATGGTCATTTATTAAAAATAA
>PXIH01S0023532.1:1943-12013 GCA_003024985.2 Euperipatoides rowelli
AATTTAAATACCAAACTGGCCCTCGCAGCAAAAAGTTTGGACGCCTCTGGTGTAGACAATGAAAATAGACTTTTTCATTTTTGGGGGTGGGGTGGAGGTGGGGAATTATCCTGAAGTTTTTAGCATACTTCACAACATGACACAAACTTGAAATTTGGCATGTGTGTAAGTTCTATAGTGTAGACAATGAAAATAGACTTGTTCATTTTTGGGGTTGGGAATGACCCTGAAGTTTTTAGCATACTTCTTAACATGACACAAACATGTAATTTGGCATGTGGGTAGGTTCCATAGACAATCCAAATGGACTTTTTCATTTTTGAGGTTGGGGGTTGAGAATGAATTTGAAGTTTATAGAATACTCCCCAGCATGCAACAAACTTAAAATTTGGCTATGGGGGATGGGGGAGGGGTAAATGACCTTTAATTGTTTAGCATACTTCCCAACATGATACAAACTTACATTTTAAAATATGAATAGGTTCCAAGGTGTAGACCAGTGTTTCTCAACCAGGGTTCCGCGAAACCCTAGTGTTCCGCCGCACTTCATTAAATGTTGTCATGGGGGAGCTCATATCAAAATATTTTAAAATTCTGTCCAAAGATGGCAGAGAATTTTGAAAAATTAAATAATAATTGAATGTTATAGGCTAATCCTAAACCACATTTTTAGCAAAAAACATATTTTCATTTAGTTCACCTATTTGTCACCCGAGGGAGCTCATTTCAAAATATTTTTCGATTCTATCCAAAGATGGCAGAGCCTTTTCAAAAATTAAAAAATAAATGAAGGGGTGAGAATGATATAATCCAAAGCCACACTTTTAGCAAAAATGATATTTTGAATTAGTTCACCTATTTGTCACCTGGGGAAGCACATATCAAAATATTTTAAAATTCTGTCCAAAGATGGCAGAGCATTTTGAAAAATTAAATAATAATTGAATGGGTGAGAATGATATAATCCAAAGCCACACTTTTAGCAAAAATATATTTTTATTTAGTTCACCTATTTGTCACCTGGGGGAGCTCATTACAAAATATTTTACGATTCTGTCCAAAGATGGCAGAGCATTTTGAAAAATTTAAAAAATAATTCAAGGGGTGAGAATGATATAATCCAAAGCCACATTTTTAGCAAAAATATATTTTCATTTAGTTCACCTATTTGTCACCTGGGGGAGCTCATATTAAAATAGTTTAAGATTCTGTCCAAAGATGGCTGAGCATTTTAAAAAATTAAAAAAATAATTGAAGGGTTGAGAATGATATAATCTAAAGCCACGCTTTTAGCAAAATTGATATTTTGAATTAGTTGAACTATTTATCACCTGGGGGAGCTTAATTGTTATAATACATTATACATGACAGATTTTGAATACATAAGTGATTCCAATATCAATACTGCATGAAAAAAACATTTGTGATACATAGAAAAAATACAGAAACTTTTGGTGGCTTCTGGGTTCGAACCCGCAACCAACTTGGCCGTTGGAGTGCCAAGAGGTCGACATTTCCACTCGACTAGCACCACAGGTTTAGAAAATGGTTTTATCAAAAACAAGGATATGATATTAGTTGGCCACAAGGGATAGGAGATCATTTTATTTTTTATCATCTTGAATGCTTTGACCTGTGATTAGTGAAACGACCTTTATTATATACATTTATACGATTTTTCTTCCTTCCTCGTACAATGATGCTTAGGCGATTCTGCACAAACTGGAAGTCAGATTACCAGACAAGTCCAAGTTACTAAATCCAATTCTTCGTCAATTACAGTGAAATAGAGATGTGTCTGAAATCGCGTCGCAGCTTCTTTGTCACTGATCCTGCTCTGTCACAGTCACTAGTCATGATCCATTCCTGTTAATAACATTTACAAAATCACACTTAATTTATTTGATTACTTTTAATTTCCACTTTTATTTTTTATAAATGTCAATTTTTTCATTGATAATTTAAAATTTATTTGCTTCAGAAAAGTAATGTGAAGCTCATATTACTTTACAGTAAAAATGCATTACTACTACGTCAAGCTTGTCAAGCTTTCAAATTGTGAACGTGATTGGAAACAGCATGGTCAGATTTCGTTATCTGCCCTCCAATGTAATTACATTTAATATATTTTCTTTACAGTCCTAATCTTACGATAATCCTGAACCTTAGGATAATCAAGAGGTGAAGTAATCTTTTGTGTGCAGGGCCAATCTAGATAATTTCATCTTACTACCAACAGCCATATTGGGGGCAGATAACGGAATCTGACAAATAGCACAACGATAGTAGCAACTTTAATGATGGCAGCATTATTTTTTTAAAAACTACTGTAGTTGCAGTGTGGCAGCGGTGATTGTTTTGTTAACGTTATTGACATTGCATTCTTAGTGCAGTTGGTATAAGACTGTTCTTGTGATTGCCATTAAACATGAATTGGCTCTGATATTGCACACACGACCTATTTTATAATAGCAACAAAATATTGATAGAGTTTGCTACCATACTATAACTGATTATTGAAACTGTCAGTTATTGTTTTTGCAGTGAAGTCATAAGTTATATTTGTTTACTGATCTACTTTAAAATTATATTCTTACTCTCATCATTTAATAATAATAATTTATAATACCGCATGTTTTTTTAAATATTCAAATTTTTTATTATATTTTATTTCTAGCTTAGGCTACTTTTAAACTCATTTTAAATCTGAATCATTGTTACCTATCCTGCCTTAATGACAAAATAAAGATATGTATTTTTTTTACTTTTGTCACTACCTGTGATTGTGTCACTGTTAATTGTCACTGGTATATGTCAGGAGCAGTCACTGCTGCCACTTATACACAAATACCACAGTTAAGCCAATCTCTACAGTGAAACCTGAAAGTACAGAAACCAAAAAATTCCTCGGTATGTACTACCACGGAAAGAAAATTCCTTACTTTCCACACTGTGGCTGCCCAGAGATTGAACCCATGACCTCCTTCTATGCCTCCTTCTATGCACTAACTCCAGCATCAACAGTCAAGACATCTGGAGAAGTAACAGTGATTTTAATTGCTTATTGATTGGTTTAATTCTTGCTGACTTTATTTTCTTAATTAACTTAACAACACAAGAAATTTAAGTGAACTTTAACTAATTGGTTCAGGCTCTTCAACCAGCCAAACCTATTACCAGTTTTGTCCTAACATGAATTTTAAATTAATTTAATTATGCAAATTAACTTTTTAACCTGGAGTTGGCAACATATAGAACTTTACTATTAGACTCCGAATCTTGTCCTTTAGTTAATAAACATCACAAAAAAACGTTTTGCTCCTGAAAATTCAACTTTTAACTTAAAAGATTTTTAAGAAGGTTTTAGAAAAAAAATTAAAGATGACCATGTGGACCGAAGATGAAATTGATTATATAGCCAGAGCTATATATCATGGATTACATCTGTGATCTTCCTAATTCCACTGGCCAGAAGAGAAAATTGTGGTCACTTTGTGTTTGCCAAAAGACAAAGGTGATGAGACTTCCAGTCAGTAACTGAATATTCCTATGAATCAAAGGAAAATTTTGTACTAACCATTTTTCTGTCTATAAACAACTTCAATTTGTCAAGAGGCAGTATCCCACTCGATAGCATGCCAAGCTACTGCAGTCTATGGCATATACTACCGGGACAGTTTCGACACCTGGGGATGCTAATACCTCTCCATTTTATTTCAGGTGCCATGGGGTATTTTTTCTACAAACATGGGACTGCTAAATGTCATATAAAAAGAAAAACATCTACCAATCACTGGATCTTAAAAAGGAATGCCAGGAGCTATGAATACGCACCTAGAGGAACCATTCTCGAGAACTTCAGGAAACAATTCAAAATAAGTTGTAGACCCAAGGAACAAATGAAAGGCATCGATTATATCAAATGAGATAGAAGAATGTTAATTTTGTAAATAAAGGTCATTTCACCCTTCAGGGTAAAACATAATTTAAAAAACAACAACTACAATTTGCTACCATTTCCAGCATCTTCAATCAAAATTACTACACAACATGTTAGGGTTAATAAATACTAGAAATATTTTTATACAAATTTACTGCACCCTGTTCATTGACAATTGCAAAACAATGTCATCATCTGATTATTGTATAAATCACATAGAAACATTCTCCCTATTAAAACTAAATTTGTAACTTCTATGAAACTTAATTCCCCCTTCATTCTTGCTATCTTTGTTCTCCGTGGAACTCTGTCGCCTTATTCATCTAAATAATTTTCCATGTTTATATCTCTCCTCCCTGAAGATATTCCTGAGACGATCAGAACCTGTACCCGACTAGCATCTAGATCTCAGACCTATCATTGTTATGCAGATCAGTTTTAATTCTATCTCCAAGCCGATCTATGATTAGCTGTTATTTTATTTATTTAATTATTTATTGAAGCTTTAATATTTATGTTGAAGTTAAGGTCAGTGTGTAGTTAATGTTACAGATTCCTTAATTTGCTTATTTTATTCCTGTTGGAGTAGGGTCAGTTTATGATTAAGATTAGTAGATCGTCTAATAGGCTGCATGACAATGATAGATTTGAGATCCAGAAAAATAGCGGATAAAAACTGTCCAATTTTACTGTGTTTTTAACATCTACCCATATATTTTCATCATTACGGGAAGGACTTGTGGAAGTTGTTTCAATTATCAAAATCAATAAAAAACGATTATTTCATTCTTTTGTCATCATAGGGTTCGGACATAGTAGGTTTAATACGTAATTGAGTCAAGGTTCAGGGTTATGCTAAGGTTAGGACTGTAAACAAAAAAAACAGGTTCCTATACATCTTGATCCTTTGACTAAAGACGACTTAGCTTTCTAGTTTTTATCCACTCGTTCCAGAACTTGCACCTAGCTGATGTGTGGAATTATGAAATTTGCATAAGAATTTATGAACCTTTTAAGTTTTCAAGGTATTATGAACTTTTCATACACATTTTATGAACATTTTAAGTATCAAAATCTTATTTTTATGGGCACATTGATATATTAGCATGTTTGATGAAGTTGATGAAATCAATCCGATTCTCAAAATGTGCATGTAAAGTTTAAATGTGCATGCAAAGGTCACAATTCCATGTTACTGTTAGGCCCTAATTAGCCCAGTCAAAATAGGTTTTCATCTAAGAATAATTCCAATAGTTTTGAAACTTGGCACACTTACTTAGTGATGAATTATACAAAAGTCCTGATGAATCTGACATGAGCTCTAGCGGCAGTGACGTTAAACATATTGCTTTTTTCAGTTTTTCGGGTTTATTTCCGAAACTGTGGGTCCTAATAAAAATATAGTCATGTACAAAAATAAAGGTTATGAAATTTGCTACAAAATTGATCTATGAATTTATTTTGTATCTGTAATAGTTATATAGTTTTTTGGTAGATTTATCAAACCTAAAACTAAATGTGTAGTTTGCATGTTTCAGGATAGAAGGGAAAGCTTTGGTGAGGCCGTTCATTGCGTTCAATCCCTAGCCGACCTTAACAAACACAATAAACTGACTGATCGTCCCCTAAGTTGTCATGCCCTTCCCTCATTACACATTCTGGTCTGTCAGTGTTAAGTTTGAGTTTCTCTCCTGGGCATACCTCAGACGTATTATATTCATTCATATTCAATAGGTATTTGTTTATGAATCAGATGTTTACCTGCATTTTAAATGAAAATAAGAAGTGTACTTATTATATTATTTATTTATTTATATTAGTTGTTTTTCTTTCGGTGTTTTTTAAATTTTTTTTTTAACCACACGTTTTATTTGTGAAGAGATCCGTGAACCTTCTGGGATAGGTGTAACAGTGAGGCATAAAAATGGAATTGATTCTTTGTTAGCTGCTAGCCAGATGAGAAATGACAACAAGGGATCTCAAATTAGTCATCTTTCAACTTTAAAAGTACATACTTTGTGCCGATAAAAATTACACAGGAGCGGACACCATACAAGCTTATCTGAAAAAACAGTGTGAGGAGCAAGTTGCAAGGCATTTGTGCTACAACAAAACCCCCATTTGATCTGCCTAAGTGAGAAAGTACAAGAAAAACTTAACTCAAATCAAATGGACCAACATCAAACCTTTGGATCCAATTGTTCAATATTATAACATTACTAAAAATTCTCATTCCCACAGAGCGGCCAGGTGATTGGAATGGCCACCTGAACTGTGTCATGAATATGATTCCCTATTTCCATGCATCCAGACATTTCTCTTATGCCAAATTATGTCACCTATACTCACAGGACATAATAAAGCTACCCTCTGTGATGACTCCAGATGAATTCCACAACTTCATGCAAGAGAGCTACTTCACAATGTGGAGGACTGACTGATTTTGGACTGGGCTGTGGTCAAACCAGACAATTGAGAAAACCCTGAGGCATGGGAAGAAAAGTATGGGTGGCTTGACATGAGGTCAGGGAATCACAGACAGTGTGATAAGCAAATGGGTTCTAGGGATGACTGTTACCCATAAAATTTGCTCATCACTTGAAGAGTTCACTGGAATCCTGTTTTCTACTAGTGAACAGATGAAGATTTGGGGAAGGCACATAAAGTTAGAGACACTGCAGATATTGCTAAGCTCTCATGTTGGTTTCAGAGTCATCCTCCATTTCCTGTGACAAATGAAATAATAATGTCAATAGTGAGTGGAGTCATAGGTGATGATAAAGTCACAGGCTACAATGCTTATTCAGTAGGAATGCAAGCAATGACCAAATAGCGGGACAGCATTTTTCAGGCATCAAATTGTCACAAAATAATTGAGCTCTCCCTTTGGCAAGTATGTTGAATTCTGTTAATGTTCGAGGTGAAACTGTGGTGATCGAACCTTTGATGATATTCCAATGGATAAGCATACACAAGCAGACCGATGATGACCTAAATACATACATGATGTATACAAATACAAATACAAATATGTCAGACAACAACAGACTATAGTCCAGCGAGGTTGTCCCTAGTATGAGTTGACTCCCTTTCCATTATTGTTGTTTGACAAAAATGGGATGCGGAAAACTAAAAAATCAGCCCTGTATGATGTCTTTGAAGTGTCAACTACAGAAATTGACTTCCCTGACTTTCATACTGTTGTTGATGGTGGCTTCTTGTTGCACAAGGTATTGTGGCACAAAGATTCAAAAATTTCAACAATTTGCCATTCCTTCATCAAGTACCTACTCAAGCATTACTTGGGCAAAAGTTGTACTGTGGTATTTGATGGTTACTCCTCTTCCGAGTGCAGTACTAAGAGAGCTGAACAAAGCCAAAGATACAAGTTGAAGAAGTCAGTGAACATACATTTTAATGATGCAACAGTAATCACCATCAAACAGGTGGATTTTCTTTCCAATGACAAGAATAAGTCAAGGCTAAATCCCTTTCTTTCATTGGCATTTATAAACCAGGGAATAGAAGTTAGAGAAGCATCTGACCATGCTGATACATTAATTATTAAAACTGCTGTAGAAAAATCCATGGAAAATGCCAATGTTGCAGTAATCAGTCTAGATGTTGATCTCATGGTTCTATTTATGGCTTTAACCCCACCTGAATGACAAATACTGATAATCAAGCCTAGCTATGGTAACAGTTAAAGAACAGTTTGTTCAAGCAATGATTTTCAAAGCTAGTGGCTGACAAATAGCATTCTCTTCATGCATGGATTTAGTGGAGGTGACACCACTTCGATATCATACCATAAAGGTAAAATCAAGTCTGTCAATTTGTTCAGGAAGCATGCTGCAGAGTTGCAAGGCATTGCTGATGTTTTCAACAGTCCAACCTCTTCTCATGAGGCTGTAGCAGAGGCAGGGAACAGAATGTTTTTAAAATTGTACGAACACCTCTAAACAAACATCCCTTAACTTGTATCAGTATCACTTGCTTATGCAAGCAGCGTCTAATGTCAAACCAGACATTGCTGCACTACTACCAACGGAAGGAGAAGCTAAACAACATTCCTATCAAGTATACCACCAAGTATAATTTTGGATGGGAAACCAATTATCACCTGAAGCTGGGTGTGGAAGCAGGAAAATATAATCGTCTCAGTCCCATCACAACAGAAGACCTGTTTGCACCTGACAAAATTCTAAATCTCATTTTTAGTAAATGCAAGACTGGTTGTGGACCCAGGTGTGGGTGTAGAAAAGCTGAACTATGGTGAATGAACATCTGTCATTCTCACCATGGCAAATGCCACACATATCATAATTGATGAGGAAGAAGACCAAGAAGATTTGGATTTACTGCTTCCTGATGAAGCCTACCCAGTGACACTAACTCAACAACCTGACACTTCAATCACTCCCTGGAAGAAGCAGATTTGAGTGAAAGAACTACCAAAAACTTGTTTTATTGCTTAAACTATTTTCCTTTTTTTTTAATTTTACTTTTTATTCTGTTTAAGTATTTCATTTCAAAGCTGTGAAATAAATTTTTTTATCAACAATTTATAATAACTGTAACTTCTTTGTCTACTACAAAACTGCCAAGTTTCAAAACTGTTGGAATTATTTTTAGAAGAGGGCATTTTTAGCGGACAATATGCACTTGAAAAATCACTAGCGTCTGGCTATCAAACTGCGCAGCAATATTACTAAAAATTAGCCAATCATTTGCCGGCTACCAAAATCATCTCCCACGTGATCATTTCATTCACAAAANGCATACTAGCAAGTTGTAGGTTAAGTATCGTTTCGTTTTAGTGTTAGGGTTATTTTTTAAAGTAATTACACCTTTCAAAATTATATTTTAAAATAAATTAAATATAACAATTACAAAATTTGGCAAATGATTGGCTATTTTTTTTAGTAATATTGCTGCACAGTTTGATAGCCAGACGCTAGTGAAAAATCTTCCATTAGGCCTAATTTCTTTGACTGGACTAAATGTTCCATAAGCTAGTTATGGGAGAAGCGGTTAACGTCTTGGAACTGTTATTCTCTTTTACCGCGTTTTTAACATCTGGGCATATATTTTTGTCATTACGGTAGATTTTACGGAAGTTAGATCAAAATTATCAAAATCGATCAAAAATCAATTTTTTCGCCCCTTCATCATCATAGGGTTGGGGAAAAGTGGGTTTAATACGTAGTTGGAGTTAGGGTTCAGGGTTGTGGTAAGGTTAGGACTGTTGTAAAAGGCTACTACGAAACAGAAAAAAGGAATAACAGATCCAAGTTTTTAACCGCTCGTGTTATGGGTTGTCTAAGGAAGATCTTTAGGGAAGACAATGTGAGAAATACAAGAAGATTAAGCCTAAATTAACTTTAAATATATTTAGAAAAATAATGCATAAAAACTCAAAAAAGTTGGATCAAGCTGAATTTTTAAAAAAATATTTAATTTAAAATTAATCGCTAAAATTTTTGGAATAAATAGTTAGAATTATTTATTGAAGACAATATTGTAAAATTTAAATGCGTATTCTTTTAAATTTCAATATATTTTATTGTTGAAATAACTCATTTCAATTACTTTTCTATAGTAATTTGTTTGGCATGAGTAGCGCCACCTTACTGTAAAATAGTCATAATTATTTGTTGTCAAGTTTTAAAATATTAGGCTAAAAGAAAATTAAAATTATTGTAAAAAAATAAAGAAATTTTAAACATTCTATTTTAAGAAAATAATATGTTTCAAATTATAAGAAACTTATTCATAATGTCGAGGCTTAATCCATTGTTGTCATAGTCAATTTAATCTTAAAAACTTGGTATAAAAATTATTATTATTAAAATTTATCATCCCCTAAATTTGTTTGGCTTTATGCATACGGTAAGCTGAAATAGTTGGTTGGTAACTTGGTACCCTACACTGGCTAGATATATGAGCCTCAAGCTAACCATTGGGTTCCACCTTCCTTAAGCATGGAATTGCCATATCATTCGCACACAAACACTTACTTAGATAACAAGAAAATCTACCTCCAAATAAAATCGTATGTTTTTATTTCAGCTGTTGTGTTATCATTTCTGGCTTTATTCCAGTTTACTGACCCCCTTCCAAGATGGCC
>PXIH01S0023549.1:0-15547 GCA_003024985.2 Euperipatoides rowelli
CAAACACCATTTATGCCACAAAATTCAAAACCCAAAAACTTAGATTTACGCATGCGCGTTTCTATAAAATCCAGACACAAATAACGATAAATAATACCACTTCNNTAATGACACAAAAATATGCGCAAATGTAAAATTGGCATCTCATAAAGGGGGCACGTAAAGTAAAGTCTTCCCCAACTTTCTACCTCCAAAGCACAATCAACATTAAATTGACCTTGGGAATCCGAAAGTAAAGTTAATGGAGATAGCGACTGAATTCTTATTTTCATTTCAGTCTCATATAATTGAGTCAAGAAGATGTTATACTGTGACCCAGCTAGTTGTCTATATCGACTAAAACGATCTTCAAGAACATCAGTTTGAAATTTTCCTCGGCACAGTATCTCAACACTTCAAGAATTGCATATGTTGTATGCTGCAAAGCTAAAAAGGTCTCTTTAGACAAGAATCCTGTGTCACACCCTACTTTTACCCTAATAGTCTAACCAATTTAAAAACTGATTAAGAAAAATAACTTTTTCATCACTAACATCTGGAGTTAATGGAGTCCGATACGTTTTTTTTTTAACATTTACCAATTAAAGTTGTTTTTACATTCATAATATTTGGAACCACCGTAAAATAATTTTTATACAGTATATTCAGCAGTATCTTAATAATGGTGTATAATGTGTTTTTCACCCATCATTAATAAACCTTCAGCTAACTGGTCATTGAATATTTTTAAAGCTAGGTAGAGCTCAAATGTGTTAGGAGATAAACACATTAAAGTAGGAGGAGCATATTTAATGATTTCTGAACTTTCTATGGAATGGAATTTTTTTAGGGTAGAGAAAGAACAGGCTTTCCATTAATCCCAAATTTTGGATTTGTAAAATCAGGGTAATACATGCACTGACCAGTGTTTTTTTTATTTATCCAGTTATTCCTAATATATTTGAGCAAATGCACAAAATCAATCATGAAAAATAAATGTCTTTTAGGATCAAAAGGATTATGATAACATATGCCTAATTTTGGAGGTGTTGCAAAAAAAGATGCAGCTTTTCTATTGATGGCATTATTGTGTTAATATACATACAACTTTAAATCCTAGTTCTTCAAGCCCAACAACAACTTTATGTATTACTTTAAACAAATCCTCAGCCTTAATTGTTTTTACTGGCAAAAAATGTACACAGTGGTGTAACTAAGGAATGTTGCGCCCCCCCCCCTCCCTCCTCGAATTCAAATATTTCATAGAACTGAAAAATAATCATCAACTAAATTGTAGCTTAAACAGCAATTATTTATCAAGTATATTTCTAAGCACAACTTACTTTACATGTGAATTAAAAGTATTTTTTAAATTATTAAAAAAAAATACTTTTAACTTAGGTAGCATTTTTTTCTTTTATCTTTCAATTCAATTTTTATTTTCATAAGAATAAAATTCTTGTNTATAAAAAATTGATTAATTAAACAAGCATTTTTATACAAAAATACACCTAAATCAATGAAGTTGAAATAGGCATTGATAAACCACTTTAATATTAATTTCATCTAGTAATAACAAAATGGGTTTATCATTTCCATTAACATAATTTTATTTCTCTTTGGCATAACCCAAAAAATTTTCTTGTTCATACTTAGGATTAATATCATATTTGGAACAAAGTTTTGCCAAAGTAGATGGGTGAGGTAATATACAACATTTACTACTTTTTAAAAACCTATATGAATGAGGAGATATAGAAAAATGTGAACAAGATAAAATCATGAAAGGGGTAGTATATCTATATTGGTTTTTTTTGCATTGTCAATAAAGTTAGCTGTTCTTGGATAAACTTGATTATTTCTTTTTTTTTCATTTTCAACATTAAGTAAATTATCCAATAAATTGAAAATTATGGGAAGCAAAATGCATGTGCTACCTACATTTTCAATGTTGTCAAGCAGCAAGCTTATGCTATGCAAGTCAGTCACATCATTACATGTCATAGGAAATTTGTATTTAGACAACATTTTAAAAAATTGCCCTTTATAGTACAAACATACATTTAAATCATTTTTTACAACTATTGAACACAGCACTGTAGCTGCTGGTTCCAACTTCAATTTGCATATAATACAATTTTCTTTAATAATTATTTTCCAGTCTTCAGGAAATTTAATATTATTTAAACATAACTTTAACTCTGATTTAGACTTAACAGAACTTTTTCCTTCTCTCCTCTTCTTCTTTTCTGCTAGTGACAATAGCTGCTTGTAGCTTTGCTACCTCACGTCTAGCCTTTTCCACATCTGGTGAATCTCTATGGGCAGTCTGAGGTACTCAGATAACTAGGACAGCCAGGTAAAACTTTTGGTACAGCAGTAGCCTTTAATCTTGGAATTTTAACTTCAAGCAGATTATCTTTCCATCTTCTGGATTTTCATACTGCATGCTCCTTTCCATATCATGTTCTAGAATGTGCACTTCACAAACCTAGTAATCAAATGAAGACATATTTTTTTTCCTTCTAAAAAGTTTTATACTTTATAGAAGACATAATTTTAGTTATTGAGTAGTCACATCATTATAATTAAAGCTGAATAGCCGAAGATATAATTTTAGTTATTGCCAATTCAGCTTTAATTATAATGATGTGACTACGCATAAGCATCTCCACCTGGAGTATGTCTATTATCTATTGATTGTAAATGTGGATGTTGCATGAATAGTCTGATTATTTATAATTGACTGGTTTCAATTATTATTATTTTTAAATCAATAATTGTTTGGAACGTGTAAGTGAGGCCCATATCCTTTTGGGCAAGGGCCTTATATCTTCAAATCTTGATTAGGCCTACTATTTGATTATACTGTAATTATTTTTTATTTTAGGTAAATATCACTTGTGTTTTTATTCAAATAAATAAACCTGAAATCTAATACACTGTAATCTCACAAAATACAATCTTATTGAAAGACTAAATTTATTTATAAGTTCACAGAACAAATCATCATTATTTTTATCTGATAATATTTCAAAGTTAATATGCAGTAACAATGGTGCTGAAAATTGTATAAATAATTCGAAATAAAAAACAATTTTCAGAACAAAACAAAATACAAAAAATATACAGTATATACAATTCAAAAATAAATACCAAAACAATTGTAAATACTACCTTTCACTGAAATGTGTCAAATACAGAAATAAAACAACCATAAATATTAGAAAATACAGTAAATATTATTCACCTTCAACAAAATGACAACCCATAAAATTATATAAAAAATGTCATCTAAAAATAAATATTTATCCAATCTTTTTTAAAAGCTATTAAAATTTTTGTCAGTAAAATAGTCTCAGGTGAGTCCAGTAATTTATATTTCTAAAATAAACACACTTACTTTTTCTAAAAGTTTTACAATATTGTATGGATAACTTAAAAAGGTTTTGTTTTCTTGTATTATTATAGGCAAAATAAAATAATTATTTCAGAATAATTATTTCCCCAAATGTTCTAGCAATTAAAATAATAATAATAATAATAATAATTATCAGCAACATTGTTATTTCAATAATTTAATATACTGTAGTTCTCTGAATTTAGAGATTTATATTTTTTAAACTGTAATATTACTAAACTACAGTATATTTACAGTATTTTCTATTAAATTTTAAACTAGTAGCAAAACAATAAAGGAAAATTTAAGTGGTAGAAAAATCAAATTCTCGTAAGAAAAATCAAATCAAGTCAAAATTCCACATTAAAGATTAATTAAATTGTAGTCATAAAATTAATCGAGGAATATATAATCTCTCATGAAAATGTTTACTTAAATTACCCTCGAATTTTTAGTCAGCATGAAATTCTCCCTGAATACATTTACGCCTAACAGTTTCCTCTTTAGGAAACTAAAAACTGACACTTTAGAATCATTTTGATAATTCCCTCTACAGTTGGAACAGAACATTTATAAATCATAATAAGTTTATCAAAATATAAGTAAATAACCAGAGACGTACATAAACAATAGGTAGCCATTAATGTTATTATATCTACAAAGCACCCTCTAATGAGCGAAACGTTGGCCTTCCGAAAGTGACATGTCATCCATATAAAGTAGACGTGCGAAGGCTTCCTTGAATATAAAGGGTGGTGGTTATACTATATACAGTATATATATATATATATATATATACATACAGTAGTATAAACAGTATATATACTGTATAATACAGTATATACTGTACATATATACTGTATATTATAATGAATCTACTGTAGTTACAGTATATCTTTCCCATGCTTAATGTAAGGTTGTTTTATTGTAAAATCACCAGGTGGAAGAGAGCATGTGTATTTTCTTATCTAATTTTCATAATGTATTCTCTTTCAACGTGGGGGCATGGCTCAGCTATAAAACTCTTGAGTATAACATGAAGGTTAGGTTTGTTACATTAATTTAATATTATTTCAGTTGGAATTTTACCACTGCTATCATGGTTGAATTTTGAATACAATTGCTACTCTGATATAAATAAGTTATCATAAACACAGGAAAAGGGTGAGAGGTCATAATTAACTACAACTCAGCTTATATTTCTAAATATGTTTTACTATATTACATATAATCACAATCATATAACAAAATATGCATGTCATTATTATAAGGGGTAGTGCCAGAGGAAAGGAAGGGATAGGCTTTTGTAGTTACCCGGGTCCGGTCATCATTGGAATTCATAATAGCCAAAGTCCAGTGTAGACTGATCGGCAGGAGTTAAGAATGTTCATTGTATGTTTTATTTTAAAGGCCATCCCTATCACACACAAAGTCTGATGCCTTGGCCGCGGCTAAACTGGGTTATTTTCTTTCTGGTTAAAGAGTTGTATTGCAGGGATCTAGATCTAGGCCAGGAAACACACAATGAGCTCTCTCTCCTAGTGGGACCAGTTGGTTGTCTCTCCCAGGACTGATGCAGCATTCTAGAGAGTCCAAACTTTAACTTGTTAGTTTCTGCACAAATGGGTTTCCCTTTGCAATGATTGGTCAGTCTCTCCAATCCTAGGTGGGGGAGATCAGCAATTCCAGGTTCTCCTTCCTTGCTCAGCAGTTGCAGACTATTTCCCAGGACTATTGTCCATCAGTTGGTGTTGGATGGTCTTTCAAAGTTATTCCAGACAAGGGAAAATGCAAAGAATGATTTCAGTCTGACTTCACTTAGTGTGGATAGTTTTATTCTTATAAGAAATATTATTTTCATTCTTTTAAGCAGTCTACTAAAGTTTTAGTAAATACAGAAAATATTTATAGTTCAAGATTTAGTCTTGAATAAATATTATTTAGCCTGGGGGGTGCCTCTCACACTGGGATTCAATATTTGGAACTTTTACCCCAAATTATAATAAAGAATAAAATAATATAACTGTAAACATTAGAAATAATTTCAAATAAAAATCACATTGATATGAATAATAAATATGATTATTCATGGAAAATATACAGTATAAACTATAGTCATAACTTAGAACTACTCTAAGTTATGACTATAGTTACTTAAACAATATACTATAACTATTACAAAATGACATACAACTGTAGGAGAAGTAGAAGTTGTGACACTGGAACTGACTAGACCAGCAAATATAGTGAATGTTTGTCCACTGTGAGGTCAGTTTCCAGGGTCACATGAGCTTAACTTGTTGGTGTCTCTTAATGCTTAGCGCTTCATCCCAACATCAGCCACTAGAGAAGCAAATGTACTGTAGTTCCATTCTCATTCTTCCTGCCTGGACAGGAGGCCATTTTTTTTTTCTTTGCTTACAACACACATGCCAAAATGACAGTTATTGTAACCCTATATTATATAAACTATTGTTGGGGCGGCTTAGCACGTCTGAATTTGATATACAGTATACAATATTTCGCAGAGGCTAATATCAACGCTATCTCGGCTGCTTGATCAAGGCCTACGTTATAATTTACAAACAGTATATACTGTACACGTTATAATATACTGTATATACACTAACAATCTTCTTGTGAACCGAATTGAATTTTATTTATGATGATTTATGATTTCACAAATATCTCATTTCATCTCTCTAAAAATAAATGGAATTAAAATCTACTTTTTTGTTTTTATATAATTTAATATGTCTACTTTTATTATACATTAAGTATTTTTTTCCCAAAAATAATTAGTTTAAAACTAAAAGAATTTCTAAAGTCGTCTTTTGTTCCTTCGTCACCTATGGTATTATAACATGGGTAGGTGGCGCTATTCTCATTTTGGTAACAGTTTGTATTACTTCTACTAATTAATTAAAATGTTTACTATCTAATTAAAAAGATAAGATGTGTGACTTGATTAACAAAAAAGAGTTTCTACCTCATCGGGATCGGATTTTATTCATGATTGAAAATACATAATTTTTGTATTTTCAACCGCGGAAGGCTGTTTCTTTGTAGACTGATTCTAACTAATAAATGAGCCTTATATTAGACCTAGGACGATCTGATGGGTTTTTTAGACATCAAACGCAAGAAAGATGACTATTGGATACTTTTTTATATGACATGGCATTTTATCTATAGTTTTAAAAATATTTTATTGCCATTCCATTCATACGTCAACATCCTGCCCCAAAGTACTGCAGTCGACAGTGGTACTAGGGCAGATTATTTTTCAAATAAATCGTATTTCTAAATGTATCTAGTTTTATGCTTGTTATTGGCTGAAAATATGTTTATAGAACATTCCTAAGTATTAAAATTATTATTTTTACTTTATTTAGTCATATAAATCATATTTTTAAATGTGTCCACTAGTCATCCTAATATCGTTTGACGTCTAAAAAAACCCATCAGATCTGCCTAGATCTAATATTAGGATTTCATTTATTGGATAGCATTAGTCTAAAGCAACTAGCCTTCGCGGTTGAAAATACAAAATTAACGTATTTTCAATCCTGAATAAAAACCGATCCAGATAAGGTAGAAATTCAATTTTTTTTAAAAAATCAAATCACACATCTTTTCTCTTTAATTAGATAGTAAGCATTTTAATTAATAATTAGAAGTAATTTAAAAGTCAACCAGTCTAATACAAACTCTTCAAAATGAGAATAGCACCACCTACCCATGTTATAATACCATAGTGATGAAGGACTAAAAAAAAGACTATGGAAATTATTTTTATTTTTAAACTAATTATTTTAGGAAAAAAATACATACAATAACAGTAGACATATTAAGCCATATAAAAACAAAAAAGTAGATTTTAATTTCACTTATTTTTAGAGATATGAAATGAGATATGTGTGAAATTATAGATCATCATAAATAAAATTTAATGCGGTTCATCAGAAGGTCGCTAGTGTATACTGTATATATTATAATATACTGTATATAATATAAATATATACAGTAATGTACTGTATATACTTTCACTAAGTTATAATAGAGTTTTGATAACATATAATTCTGTAAAACATTTAAATTAAGTCGAGTAATATTAATTAATTTAAAAACATCATTAAAGAATATTTAATAGACTTACATTTTCCTAATAAAAACACTCAATACCATAGTTTCATCACTAAGTCCAAGAACTTCCGATAACCTTCTGTAGACCTGTAATGATACGAGTTTGAGACTCTTTATTTTTTTTATAAAATACGAATTAAGAATAATGACAAAAGGGTTAGGAGTAAAATCAGGATCCAAATTGTACAATTATAAAACAGAAATAGTCTCCAAACTAATGAAAAGAAAAGAAAAACTCTTTGTTAACATGACAAAACTAGGCTATTGTCTACAATTTTTGTTCTTTCTAATAGGTTACCAAACCAATAAAGGTTAAGTCTTGAACTCTTCCAGAAAAAGATTTTTGCAATTTAATATCAAAAATTTTATATCAATTTCCTGAGATTCAAATGAAGATCTCTTTTAACTTATATTGTGTTAAGATCAACAAAAATTAAGAACATTTTTCATGAAAACATCAAGGATTCATAAAATTTGACTTTTAGGTGGCCTAATAAATTCTTTTGTCATACAAACTGATACATTTTTAAAATGGAATTTTTATTTTTAATCTATCTATTCAAACAAACAATTATCGTAAATTGATAGCCTGTACTATACTGTGTATCAGTACTACATGATTGGAACATTACAGACCAATTACTCAGGTTCCTGTCAAATGAGCCGCACGATAAATGAGCAGAAAATTAAAATTGAATGACATATTAAAATGTAGTATTAACCACTATGCTTTTTCTGATCATCCAAGTTGAAAAGATTAACTAAAATATCTGATAGTAGGGATCAAACAAATATTTTCTTTTAGTATTCATCATCCGACTGTTTATGGACAGTATTCGGCCGAATCTTACTCAACTCTCTGAGTAACCAATTGATTATATTAACATACTCAAAATAATATATTAAACATGTGGGGGCGGGAGTTCTTGCTTGAATAAATTTTAGAAATATAAGGTCAAGACCTATTGTATATAGAAAATCATAGTCCAATAGTTAGCGTACTTTTATGAATGCCATGTGGAGGTACTGTAGGTAGTATTTTATTATGAATGCAATGCACCATTAATATAAACATATGTCACAACAGAGTATATAAAATGCTAACTCAATAAGGGCATAATCCTTATGAAATATGTATAATGGTTTCATTGATTCAATTATATTAACACTTTCAATCTTGCCAATGATACTACTACTATTGTAATAAGCAACTGACCATTAGTAGGTCGGCTGCAACATTGATATAACAGGTGACTGGAGTCGGCCAAGAAATAAGATTTTTGGAAAGTACTCTAATGGCTGGAGATTTAATGACATTCAGTCACTGTTATATATAGAGATCAAAGCTTAAAAAAGTCCTAATTTCTATAAATTTATGAAAATAGTAAATAAATCAGAAGGGATTGCCCACTTTCCAAGCTTAACACTTTATGTACTAACATTTTTTTTANTTGGCAAGCCCTCCAGACTGCCATAATTTAGCCTTTTGTAAAAAAAATGTTATTCCTTTAATTTAATTCATATTTATATTTTTGATATTCTTAACACTAATTAGTTGTTTTATTANTATATATATATATATATATATATATATATATATACAGTATATATATATCGTGGACTACCTTCAGTATTGTATGGACTATAATTGCTAGTGTTAGGCCTAGATAGGACCCCTGTCCATTGATTGCAG
Source organism: Euperipatoides rowelli (assembly GCA_003024985.2). Taxonomy (NCBI): domain Eukaryota; kingdom Metazoa; phylum Onychophora; class Udeonychophora; order Euonychophora; family Peripatopsidae; genus Euperipatoides; species Euperipatoides rowelli. The sequence goes on from PXIH01S0023549.1 coordinate 9,219, forward strand.
CCTTGAAGGTTTGGATCTTGATTGAAAAACAGGATATTACAAGAGTTATTAAAGCAGATTTATCAAAAATAATTAAATTTATTTGCAGGTTAATAAACTATTTCACAAACACAGTAATCATTCTAGAATATTATATCAGCTGTAGGCTACCATATCACCTTTGCCAGGACAGCTTGCTTTAACTGGCTAGAACTCTGCTTTCTTGTTAGCTCATTTTAATTCTACGCACTCCCTCAGAAACTGATCAAACATCAACTTAAATACTAGGATCAATTCACGGTTCATAAAACCATAGACAATATTGATCAACTACAGTTAATTGGATATAAACTGTTCTGAATAGTTGATTAATTACATAGTTAATGTGAGTATACTAACAAGAGGATTGGCAGAAAGGTTGCAGTAGAGCCATCACAGTAAATTTAAAAACACATCCATCATAGAGTGCACATACTATATAATTAAACTAGTTATAACATTTTTTATTGAGTGGATAAAGTAATCTGGACAAATACAAATATAAATATGATGGAAAACAACAGACTATAGTCCAGCGAGGTTGTCCCTGGTCTTATAATTAGCTTCATTGTACTAAAATAGTCCTGCATATAAAGTTTCATCACTTTTGAATAAGTAAAACTGAATATTCAAATTAATTAATAAAACATTTACAGCTCACGCTAGAATCAGAGATTCAAGATGGCGCTGGATTAGTTTGTTAAAGCATAGGGACAAATTCACTTTATGTAAATAACAGTTTTTAGAATATTCGGACAAATTTAAAGTTCATAATTGGATTAAGTATGGTTAATTTAGATGGCACATAAATTTATATGACAATCACAATTAAAATGACAAAGTTGTGATACCAAACGTAAACAAGGCATGTTTATATTGGTATTTGTTGTATTCACATCACCAGCAGCTCGAAAAATCACAGTAGACTTCCATACAAAAGTTTTTCAGCTGATTTTTTTCACAAACAAACTTTACCTTTACAAAATATTTATAATTTACAAATTAATAAACCTATAGGTTGACAATTAACCCCTAAATAAAATAAATTATTTTAAACTATATGATAGCATAAAAAATACATTTACAGGGCAATAACAATTTAATATTTACATAATCTTTAATCTAAAATAATTAATCATTCATACATCACACATTAATTTAAATACATTAACTAATTAAACTATTGGTCTTAATAATGACTCTATATATTTTCATGACATCATAGCACTAATAAATAACAACAGGGCCACTGACCAACTAAACATAACCTTTTTCTAATTATTGCGGGGTAAAAAAAATCAAAAATGAATAACATAATTATTCAGATGAGGTTGAGTCAAAATACAATTATTTTCTATAAATAAACAATATAAGAGGATACAAAAATTGTCATACTCCACCAGGTATAAATCACACTAAGCTTTAGCAACATGCCATTTGGCAAAAACAAACAAGGGCTTTGGTTTAGCCCACCTACTACCCCTCTTCAATACTTAAAGTACTCTTGTAGTAACTCATATAATGTAAGCTATTATATTCCTTTTACACACTCCCCCTTCAAACATTATCTCAATATTCTGTACTAATTTTGACAGCTCACAGGCTGTAGAACTACTGCATAGTTCATCTTACTACAAGATCACGTCACTACTCATTTTTAATACATTGGTTATGCTATATATGAGAGCTTCTGTAGCAACCTTTTACTCAACAAATAATACAGCATTCCTGACTAAAATTTTATCTTTGGGATTTACTTCTTTAAAGTAACCCTTTTTTTTTTCATTTCATAATTGGGTCACACATTTTTTCCCCAACTACTACTATTTTCCCTACAACTACTTAAGGGTACTACATCTGGCAACCCTATTTAGAATTTATTTGGATCGGGGATTCTTTATAACTTCTACTAAGCCACCTCCGATATTATTAGGTTACTTTCATCTGAATAACATTTCATTTATTTATTATGGATCGGGAATTTTTTACTATTTCACTTAAGCCACCTCCATTATTATCTAAGCTTCTCAGTTTTTGACAAACATTTCATTTGTATATTCGTTTTGATAAATTGTGACCCATCATGATAAATTGTGCACAAGATGCCATTATCTCAAGCATGAAATATGAAAAATACTTAGCACAGATCCACCATTTTTAAACCTGTAGTCATCGCAGTCAGAAAGTTACATGAGTAGTCGCGGTATATCTATGAGATACATGTGTGTATATATAACAGATATAAAAAAANAAATATATACGCGAGCAAACTGAATGACCGATCTATCTCAGGCATCGGATTCGCGTCTTGATAACAATGCCCGAGCTATATCGGGCATCGGCCGCAAAGTGTTAACTTATCTGGTCAATAAATCAGTATTAAAAGTAATGAATGTAGGCAAAGAATACTTTGAAACTGTTAAGTTTATTTCAATGGAATGTTTTTGTCAATTCATATAAATATAATTAAACAATGTGTTGGCACTATGAGGTGTTAATTACAGTATCGTATGACAACTTACATAATGAACGATTGTTAGTTGGTAAGGCAATATGATAGAAGCGACGACTAGTTTACGAGTGATAACATGGCTAGGCTTGCTGTAAGTTGGCACACAGGGCCAACCTCCAATGGAAATTTCTGGATGACCAGCTATATTCTTGCTGTTTTTGAATAAGACAGCTAACACAAAAGTACTAGGCTAGCCGTTGGGAGAGAAGATCTGAATAAAAGCCTTTGCATGGCTTGGATACGATTTTGTTGTTAATCCAGGATTCAAGATCCTCCAATAGATTAGCTTAATTCAATTCAATGAGATTATCAGCGTTAGTCCAATGGAGTCGAGACCCTTCATCCAGGCATCTGCTTTTTTTCTACTGCAGCCTGTGTTTTTGGTTTGATTACAGAATGCATTTTGAAAGATCATAATTTGTTAGCTGTAGTTGATGTTTGTTTTGCAGCATATTGTGGTGCCATTTATGTTTCCTCATAAGAAGCATTAAAAGTTTTTATATAAAGAAACAGACTTTATATAAAATTGTCAAATTTTTGAATGGTCACACTATATAAACTGTATATAGCCTACAATGTGTGTAGGCTATATATTTATTATAGCCTACACACATTTATTATATTTATGTAGGTATTAATTTTAACTAAAATATAAGAATCTGAATTTAAAACTGTTAATTCATCATTATTCATTACCTTGAAAAACATTCATTTTTTTTTAAGATGATGAAACATGTTTAGAATCAATGGATGGAGGGAGTTGAATTGAATGGCCAACTTGATGAGAATCTGACTCGTGAATACAGTCATCGCGGTCAGAAAGTTACGAGTAGTCGCGGTGTATCTGTGAGATACATATGTACTATATATTTCAAAATACAGTATATAACAGATATAAAAAACTTAAATAGTATTTTTTTATCAGGAATTTTAATATACTGTATGTAAAAAAAAAAATCCATGAAACAGATTTTTTTTTATGAATTTTTTTCTAAATGTCAGCATACAACAGAAATCATTAACAGCTCGTATTTACTCTATGTCCAAATAATACATTGTTAAATATTTCAAAATCTATAACAGATACAAAAAACTTAGATAGTATTTTTTGTTCTATTTTTTATCAGGAATTTTAATATATATATATAAAAAATCAACAAACAGATTTTCTTTTATGATTATTTTCTAAATGTCGGCATTCATTACACTTGTACCGTATTTACTGTATGTAGAAATAGATACCTTGTTAAATATTTCAAAATCTATAACAGCTAGAAAAAAACTTGAATTTATTTATAAATGTCGGCTATTTAAAAAAAAAAAAGAAAAAAGCCAGTTCTTCTTACATTTTCCATTGCTGTTTCTCTGTCGTTGGAGATAAAATTTTCTGGTTTTGAGTTTTGAAATGTGCATTAAATTCTTATTTAAAAAATGTATAAATTTATGCCTAAATGTTTTATTATATTTGAATTATTTACCTGAAAAAAATACCTAGGTGAGTCGTCGTGGTGTATCTGACAGATAAAATCAAAGAAAATCAATATATGCCTTGCCGTCACAACACCGACTAATTGACAGATGAAAAAAACTCATTAATTTAGGAGAATTAAAGGCTGTATAATTTTCTAGCTCAGCGCATTAGCTAGAAATTAATTTTTGAAAAATAATTGTGTATCTCACAGATACTGCGATGACTGCAGGGTTAATAGGCTAGCACATGACTACAAAAAAAAATCGATCAAATTTGAGCTGGCCACTACTCAGCTAAAATTATCATGAAAGTCACCGTTAAACTGCTGAGAAATTTTTTTTTGCACAACTTTCAAGGCCAATACAACATGTCCAACAGCAAAACTTACTCTACTGAAAGTACATGAAAACAAAATGTTCACGTAAAAAATTAGCATGTTCCACAATTATTAAAATGACACCACTTACTAAGCGCCTTTACTATATTTACCTTAATAAAGAAGGGCTCCTGTGCCCTGCTCTTCAAACACTGGACAAGTTGAAGTGTGGCAAAACTTTAGGACAAATAAGGGAAATACGTCTTCAGGGTTATACTATATTTCCAGCAACTATATCAATAACACCACTGCACCTGTGCAGGTTGAAAGCTCAAACTTGGATTCAGTGCCTCCCTACCATTTGAGGGTGCTAATTGAGTGGGCATATTTATTTGGCAATTGGGGTACTCTTCATTTTGACACTTAAACTGTGTTTCCTTTATTATTGGAATTCACCTGGTAACACTTCTATCCCTGCTCTTTTCAAATCTTAAAACAAAAGGGAGACCCATTTGACGATTTATAAACAACCACATTGTCATGGATTGTTCTGTCCTAAACTTCTCAAAATACTTTAACATGAATGTATCAATTGGGCCAGAAAAAAAACAATACAGTACCATATACACAGCGTTAGATTACATTATCTTTGATGGTTACTATTTTAAACCAACAATGTGTGTGCTACAAAAAACTTATTAGACTGAACTGCTACAATCAAGCACGATAATTATACTGAATTCAAATGCTAACAACTAGAGAATTTATCACTGGAAAGGGATCAACCTAACATTTAAATAACATGGCGCTCATAATCCCAACCTACTAATTAAACCTTAACTATTCAAAATACAATGAAGCCGCCTGACACAACTTCAATTATACTGCACTAACTCTTATAACTTTACAGCCTTCATCCTGATAAGACCATCTCCCGTTACTACAATAAAAGTCCACAGCCTTATGACCAGTTTCCTCAGCCAGCATAAAAAAAAAAAAAAAAAAAAAAAACATAAAAGACATTGATCTGGTAAAGTATTTTTTGAAATATATATTTTTTTAAATCTTGCATTTTTTTAAATATCTGTTTTAGACTGTTAGTACATAATAAATACTTTATCAATTTCTTCTTTTAACCAAAATTACTTTTTACTAAAACTAATGTTGGAGCTCCTGCTTCCAGGCACTGCAACAAACAATGCTAAATTGTTGTGAAATTTGACAAATTTTGCACAAAATGGCTGGTGTTTTTTTTCTCAAACTTTAAAATAGGCTTTCACACCTTTATTACTTTAATAAAAAAAATATTCATATCACTTTAAAAGATAATTCAATTAATAAATGACTTTATAACTGTCTTTCAAAAAATATCAAAAAATTCATGGACATTAAAATTTCAAAAATTTTGAGTTTTACATACACTATACAGTGTCTAAAAATTAAAAAAAAAAACTGGACGCCAGTCTGAGCATTCAAGTATCCAATCCTCCATACTACATAATAGCTAAGGATGGTAGAAGGAAATTAGTTCCTTCTCTTATCCACACCTAAACCGGGTGATGGGTACTACCACCCGTCCGTCATGCCTAAAATGCGCATTTGATAAAAATACCAATCTCTTAACAAAAATAACAACAGTCATAATAATCAAAAATACCAAAATGAGAGTACCTGGAACTAGGAAAAACTCCAATAAAAGTCACATTTATAAAAGCCAACCCTTATTTGCAATTTATTTAAATTACATTCTATTAAATAAATATATGGTAAATCCCTAACATAAGATAGTAATAGTAATAGTAATAGTGATAGTAATAGTGATAGTGATAGTGATAAAAGTAATAGTGATAGTGATAGTGTTAGTGATAGCAATAATGATAGCAATAGCGATAGTGATAGTAATTGTAATAGTAATGGTAATAGCAATAGAAATAGTAATAGTAATAGTAATAGTAATAGTAATAGTAATAGTAATAGTAATAGTAATAGTAATAGTAATAGTAATAGTAATA
>PXIH01S0023556.1:14046-24201 GCA_003024985.2 Euperipatoides rowelli
ATTGTTACCAGAATAAAAATATATTATGAAGATAATAAGCTGTCTTAGTCTTTTCTCATGCTTGGTTGCCATTTTCTGACTATCTTATGTTTTGCAGGGGTATTTTCTGAAATCTGACTGCAAACTCATTATCAGGTTAGGAATTGGCTCTTGCTCTCACCAGCAAGAAGCAATTTCTAATCAGTAATCAGTGTTCTCAATACATTGCGAAGACACGGCTTACAGTCTCTTCCCCCTTGTCATGTTTCTTCTGAAGGGAAAGTAATGATAGGTGTATTTCGGTCATTATCTGGATTTTTGCTATGCATAGGTATAGGTTGATCGTTAGTTTCATCGTCTACTATATAGTTTCTTTGTACATAAGGTTTTAATTTGTCAACATGTACCTTTTTTGTTGATTCTGGGTTCTTTATGTCTTGTATTATGTAGTTGGTGAGTCTAGTCCTTCTGATTACAGCATAAGGTCCCGTGATGGCCAGCAAAACTAGTTACACCAAGGCAAAGAACTGGGTCTCCTATATTAAATTTTTGAAGGTGTCGCCCTCTATTTTTTCTCCTAGCGTTAGTAATCGATGCTTCTTGCAAATTGGAGAAGACTTCCGACTTTGCAGCCTCTAGTCTTTCCATTATGCAGTCCACTAGTTGGATTCTTTCTAAGTTATTTTCATTTTCCTCTAAGTTGAGCTTGGAGAATACGTCATATTGGTGAAATCCATGTAAAATGGCACTTGTTGTGTGCCGCTGTAGACCATATTATTTATCACCTGCATCAGGTATGGAAACATTACGTCCCAGTCTGTGAATTTTCTGTTGCAGTAGTGCGATATTAAGTTCAGAATTTTACTATTTATTCTTTCACTTATTCCATTGGAGCGTGGCCAATAACTTGTTGAGGTTATTCTCTCTATTCCTAGTCTTTTATATAGTGTTGTCATTATATGTCCTACTAACTGAGGTCCCCTGTCTGATAAAATAGTTTTAGGCCCTCCGTATCATGTGTAAACAGTCTCTATGTAGTCTTTTGCTATAACGTGTGCTTCTTGGCTGGGTAGTGTCATTCGTGAGAAGTCGTCAGTGTATGTTATAATGTATTTGTTTCATCTGTGTTATGGAGAAGGGACCTAAAATATTGATGCTGAGTTTAGTCATGCAGCTTGACAGTGGCTCCATTGCCTCAATAGGGTCTTTAATTATACTACGATTCCTTCTTTGGCATTTTTCACAGCTGTTTATATGTATATGTCTTTGTCAGAAAATATTGTTTGCCATGTGAAATTTCTTTTTATTTTGTAAATTGTTTTTTCCAACGAGAAATGCCCTCCTCCAGTTAAGCTATCGTGATAGAAATATATAAAATCCGGTATGAGGGATGCTGGGACAACTGTTCTGTATGCTGTGCAGTTTGACTTTCCTAACTGTATTAGTTTCATTAATAACTGATTTTCATCTATGATAAAATTTTCATTATTTATTTTTCCTTGTTTTATTTTATTAATAAGGTCTAAACAGTATGTCTTTTTGTTGTTCTTGTTGCATTATTTCAATGGTGATGGGTTTATTTGTTTCGAGTGCATACAAAGTAATCACGTCTTCCTCGTGACTATGCGAGAGCATATCTGCAAAACTGTTGAGCTTACCTGGAGTGTGCTCGAAGTGGATATCGTTTTGCAGTATATTTATCATCCACCTCACCATTAGTGAATTTGTGTCTTTTAATTCTAATACGTACGTTAGTGGTTTATGATCGGTCAATAGTATAATTTTATTGCCATAGGTCATATGTTTGAATTGGTCTAAGGCAAATACTATCGCCAGTGTCTCACGTTCTATCACCGAGTAATTTCTTTTTGCCTTATTTAGTCGGCGGCTGGCATACGCTATTGGCGGAAATTCTCCGTTGTCGTCTTTTGCTCCAAGACTGCGCCTAAGGATGTAAGTGAAGCATCTGTCTTTATGACAAATGGTCTGTCATATCTCGGAAAGGCTAGTAATGGGGCTGTCGTCAGTTTTTGTTTGAGAGTTTGAAAAGCTGTTTCAGCGTCACTGTTCCAGGTAATTTTTGTATTTCGCTTTTTTAATAAATCGTACAGAGGTGCAGCAATCTCTGCAAAATTCGTTATAAACTTTCTGTAAAAGTTTAGGCTCCCTAGGAAGCTCCTTATTCCTTTTACAGTTTGTGGTCTGGCCAAATTTTGTATAGCTGTCACGCTTTTTTCTACAGATCGGCAGCCATTTTTGTCCACCATGTGTCCTAAATATTTTATGGACTGTCTGAACAGTTTGCACTTTGATGGCTTTACTGCTAGATTGACTTTTTCGAGGGCAGTGAGAACCTCTTCTAACGTTACTAAATGTTCCTCGATATTTGGTGTATGTATGATATCGTCCAGGTAGACGAAAACGTGACCTTTTAGTATGATTTTGTGTAGGCATTCTACCATTATTTTCTGAAATATAGCTGTTGACGTCACACATCCTTGGCAAAGACGAGCAAACTTGTATTTGGCGAAGGGCACTGAGAATGCGAACTTTTTTTCGGCATCTTCAGTCAATTTGGCGTTGAAATAACCATTATTTAGGTCTAGGCTAATGAAGATATGCGCGCCCCCTCTAGCTTTTCTAGTATGTCTTCAATTCTCATGATTGGCTATTGTTCGGTGACAATTTATTTATTTTTCGCAAATCTAGACATATTCCGACTTCCTTAGAGTCCTTCTTTAGTAACACGAGTACGGGAGAATTGTATGGGCTGTGTACTTTCTTTATTATTTGAGCCTTTTCTAGTTTGTCAAGTTGTAGCCTTAAAGGTTCATATAGCGTGTGTGGTATATGGTACTGTCTTTCGTAAATAGGGGTCTCGTTCTTAAATTTTGGCTCGTAGGGTGGTATATTTGCCCCAGTCATGATAGTCACGTCCTCTATGAGTATCTTTTTATGTTTATTTAATATCAGTTCTAGTGCATTTCTGTGTGTGGAGCTTAAGCCTAACTCGGAAGTCTTTAAGAGTCCAAATAGTTCATTCTCGTCATGTTTGTTGATGTTTAAGTTAGTTCCGCAGCAAATCTCATTTTTTTCTCGCGGACTCGCGTTTGTGATCTTGTGATTCTTTCTCGTTGAGTTGGAATACTATCGTCCATTTTTCGCAATTAATAAGTGCTTCGTACATAGTGCACATATCGAAGCCTAATATCATTTGAAATGGCATTCTGGCCTGTAGTTTTACTACACATACTGGCTGTTTTATATTTTTATTCGCCACTCTGATAGTTATCACTGTACGTAAACCGTCTAGCGTTTTGTCCGAAACTGGCGATCTTATTGATACCGCCATTGTATTTCTGCGGAGCTGCATTGGATTAATACAGCTCTCGTCCAGCAGACAGTTCTCAGCGCCCGTATCTAGGAGAGTGTAAATCTTTTTTCCAAATACTTCCACTGTAATGATTGGCTTATCTTCATATGTTTCGGCGAACTTGATAATAGTATTTGTACTAGAATCATTAATTTTTTGCTTTTGCTTATATGGCATTGGCTGATTAGTATAGATAGTTTTCACAGCTGTTTCAAACATACCCTTCGCCATTTTTTGTTCTTGTATGTTTGGATTTATGATGAGCGACTGTGACATTGTTACAATAATTTTTAGGATTATTTACCTTACATTTCCCTACTGGGTCATCTACTGTTAGTATTTGCCATAAGTTATAGGTAAGGAATTTGGGGGGATGTGTACGTGCATCAGGTAGTTTAGTCTCTTATTGTTCTAGGCCTACTATACTATGTTAGTCTTTTTAACGTTTTGGGTCTTTTTTGTCTTTCTTTTCTTTTTGTTTTATTGGCTAATTGCCATTCTACGCCACGAGTTTTTGTGTCTTCCGCCTCGAGTAGTTTTGAGTCAAGTGGTCTGATTGGCTTATTGAGATTTTTCACTCCAACACTCACAGAACCTACGAGTGTTGGGCGGTAGAGTTTAACGGTGGTGTCCCAATGTTACCATCAGGGCTTGCCAGAGATTATTTTCGGGGGCACCTACGTTCGATATGCCCTGCACCGTTGCAGTAGTAGCATACTATTGTCCTCCTATTTTTTTCTTTTTCTATTAGCTGCTTATTTATCTTAACTAATTCGGCTACCTCCAATTTTAATTCCTGCATTTGCTTGTTTAAGTTTGGTTCATTAATGGGGCTTACAGATACTGCATTACACTCTTTTTGTTTTTCCTCGTGCATTTTGAATTTGCTTTCTAACTCTTCTATGTAACTCGTACTTTCTTTTAAGCTAATTTCTCCGCCCCTAATGAGTTCTATGCTTAAATTTGGGACTAGGCCCTCTCTTTCTTTTTCTAATATCATGCGGTTATATTCAAGGAGTGGGATACCTAGGGGTGGCCTTAGTGGTTCTGCCAATGTGAATAGCCTAAGCCTGTAACTTACCGCAGCCTCCTCTCGCCCTTGGGTACAACTATTGAATAATTTTCGGGACAGTTCCTTATCTAGTTGTAGCGAGAAAAGTTGCCTCAAATCCTGCAGTCATTACTCCATTTTCAAATAATTTTACTGGCTAACCAGCCATGTATACGGCCTTAGCTTTACCTACTATCCTTTTTTCTAGTATAGACCGTGCTTGCGTGTCAGGCCATTTGTAATGTGCCCTGAGTGCTCTAAATTCTATTATAAAACGTTCAATTCCGAACACGTCAGGTGCCTCTAAAAGCTGGAAAGGGCTAGTTCGGAAGAGGCGTCATGTCCACTATGTAAGGGCCAGGCATTTGACAGATCACATTTATGGGATTAATATACGGATCGTAAGTTTGGCGTGGGGGTGTCAAGTCATACATGCTCCTATCATTCATTGTGTGGGCCTGTGTCTCGGTTATTGTCGTGCATTGGTAACGTTTGGGTCCTTACGTATGGTATATTATTCACTATATTTGGACTCGCTTGCTCGGNATATTATTTTTCCTTCCTCTCCAAAATATACATTAAAAAGAAAAAAAAAAAAAGGAGATGAAAGAATGGCATCCTTTAGGATATAGCATCCGAATACAACAAAGGAATATAAAATTGGATTAATAATACTTAATCAATTATCACATACAGATCTAAGGCCAATAGGCCTACTATGATTTTGGATCCTGCCTTGTAAGGTTAAGTAGAGAAGAAAACCTTGCTTATATAAAAACAATCCATGAAGCTATACATAACCTAAAAAGTTATATGAAACACCTTTTTAATTTTTAAATTATTTTTTCAATTTTCTACCTATTAAAATTATTATTTTTTTATTCTTTAATACTTATACTTACAATGTATTCATTGTTTCATTTTAAATAAGCAAAAAGGTGCATATATGTTTTTTTTTTTAATTTATGATGGGGGAATAAATAAAATATATTATAGTAGCCCGGAGAACCTAAAAATTATATGTGAAATGATTTATATAACAAGAAAAGAAGATACAGACCNGTAAAGATGATGTGCTTTTCCCAAGTTTTTACGATATAAATGGCCGTTTCTCCAATACCATGTGACCTAAAACAATGAAATTTGAACTAAGTCATCTCTTAACATAGATCTTGATGTTTACTGACTTATACATTTGTAGTCATAATAGAAAAAAATATGTCCCTTACCATAGCTACCCCCCTTAATACATGTTGGATAAGAATAGTTTTGTCTCTTTTATATTAATTATTTAAAAGATATTATAGTTTTAAGGTTAAAGATAGTTGAAATTGTTTATCATAACAGATGTAAATTACCGGTAATTAACAGGCATACTGTATTTCTAATGTCCGTAATATTTAATTATTATTTTTAATATTAATTCATGTTGAATTATTATTTGTAATAATAATTCAATATTTGAATTGATATTTTTAATAACAATTCAGTATTTTGACATTAGAAAAGTGGCTGCTAATTATCGATAATTTACATCTGGAATTGGCGGCCATTTTGGAGGGGGAACCGCAAACTGGAATCGTGCCAAAAGATAATTAAACCTACAGTAATAAATGCTTCTTAGTAGTTTTAAGAAATATTAAAAGTATTTTTAATTATCTTTTTTTAAAAAAAAAAAAAACATTTATAGTATTTAACCCGCTCATGCATATACAGTAGGCCTCATTTGAGGACAGGTTAAAAATGTATGTATTTTTAAATTGACATGTCATAAATAAATGCATTTAATGTCTTATTTGAGGACACTTTTATTTCCAGAAAAAAACACTAGATGGCAGAAGCTCCCATTTGATTGCCAACAAAAAAAATTCTAGAATGCAAAAATGGCAGCCATTGTTTAACTGGCTACAATTATTTAAAATGATTGAAAAACTAAGAGGATTTATTTAACAAGTAATTTTGGTTACCATCTATTAATCCCAGCAAGAGTTAAAAGTGGGACAATATTTATTTATTTCCAAATATCTGTTACTCTCAGCTTATAAGGCTGAGTTTTATGACTGGTTTTGCCACACCCTTCACAAATAAGGCTATTGATAATATTCTGGTAAAACATAATGTATATACATGTAAATACATTAAAGATAGTTGATATTATGGAATGCTTAATATCTTAATTCTAAAATATACACTTATAATGAATATCAAGGTCAATGCAACATTAATCGTATTTTCAAGTTAAACTCCAGCCAAATCAACACTTTCTATTTTTACTTCAATAAAAAGCAGGTCTTATAATTTTATTTATTTTTAGTTAAAACAATTATTTTCTCCATAAATTCTGCATGATAAATTCATTAATAATATATGGTATTCCATATGCACAAAAAAAAAAACATTAATTCAACACTAATATTTACAGTATGTATTCAATATATATTAAAAAAAAAACACAATTAACCAGATTATATAATTTTAGTATGTAAACTTAATATTTTAAACAGATGCATAAACAACATTAATCACAACATTTGGCAGGTACAGTATCTACAGAACTCTCAATTTTTAATAAGAGCAACACATTATGTCTCACTAATTACAATCCCATAGTAACTTACTACGCAGGCAATATGTAACAGCCCAGATTTGCATCTCCATTGGAGAGGCAATCCTACTCTCTTACATGCTTGCTCTCAGCAACAGCATACTGAACACATAGCTGTAATAAGCTTATATAGTCATACAGACAGAACAGGATCCTCACAAGGAGTGGTAAATAGTATGTTAGACTAGTGATAATCTATTAACAAATCATAATTTTTATTGTGAACTTTATTAAACTGAATAAAACAACTTGTAATATGGAATTGGATCAGAAAATGATTACTTCATTTCAGAACTTGGGAGCTATGGCATCTTTCTAGTATGGAGCATCGACAATCTTATTGGGAAGTATAGGGCAAATGTAATAGACTCAGGGACCCTTCTTCTCATAGTAACTTATAGGATCAGCATATTTTGAGGTTTTATGATTCAACACTCCTAGCTCTTTCTTTCAGTTTCTCTCTCTCCAAAAATTATCTTCCTGAGTATCTCTTTCACTGGGTGTTATTTTTATCCTCCAAATTTTACAATCTCCTATTGTGTCCAATGTACTATGCTGACAGTTGCTAAACAAATTTTTAGCTACCTTCCCCTTCTCAATCAGTCAATTTCTCTATCATTGGGATAGAGAATTAATATTTAGCAATGTTAATAACTTATAATTTACACAGTTCTTAGCTTAAAATGTTTGATGCTAATGTTTAAATTCCTTACCTCTATTTATTTAATTTTTTTTTAAGATCAAAAATAGAAAAAGTTATCTCATTTTTATCCTAGGTAGGAGTATAGCTTGTTTCTTTTTCTTTTCCAGGTTGAGTGGTTATAAACCTGTCAAGTAGTTCAACTTCATACAACACAATTGCTTAACCCTTGCACAGTATACTTTAATCACAGAAATAAAATATCACAGTTCATTTCTTATTCATTATAATTATTCAAAGTTTCTTTTAATTTTATTTCTATTATGCTTTTATTTATTAATTTATAATTGAGAGCTCAACCCAATTCCAAACACTAACTATAAATATCACAATATTAATAATCAATGGAAACACAAATAAATCAGTTATTGACTAATCATACAAATCAATCTCCATGATAGAATTATCTTAAATTTAGTATATTTGCATGTACACAAACATACTCTAAGTTTATCGCAGGTTTATGTTTATCTTTCTTTAATTGGACACATCAAAGTTATTGAATAATTTCATTTATAAAAACTAATACTTATAATCATTTAATTTATATCTCAATATAACTATACTGCATAACTCAAGTCTAGTGCTGTAGCATTATGGAAAATGTTAACTTAAGTTATAGGTAAATTACAATTCATTGATCTAATTAACAATTGCTTTGTCCATAGCATTTAATTATTTCCATAATATTTGATCCTATTTTATCAATTCAATACACGTTTAAGGGGGGATATTATAGGCCTAAGTCATTTATTTTATTTTATATTACTTTGTTCCAAACTTTCCACACTTGTAGACTACAGTAACTAATAAAAAAATTAGCATCCACTAATAATTGGTTACCATAGCAACAACCATCATTTTGAATTTTATATAGGTTGCTAAGAAAAACTATCATTTGAAAACTACTATTGCTATAAACACCAGATTCTCAATTTTTACTCATTAATAACCAATTCATGGGTTAAGATATGTTTTATAACCAAAAAGTAAATTTAACATCACTTTTATTAGCTTTAGTCAAATTTTTTTTGCTAATTAGCATAATTTTTCATATGCAAATTAATTTTAAAACCGAGGCAGTGGAAAATTGAAAACACCTTATCCCATACAGAATAGAATAAAGAAGTTTTTTTTACAAAATTTAATCTCTCTAGCTCTAGTAGTTTTGAAATGATAGTTTTTCTAAGATGCAATACCATTCAAAATTATATGAAAAATGTGTTTTAAGAAAAACACCATTAAAGTTTAAATTACAATACAATGTAAACTATTGTGCTTACAGCCCCATGATTTGAGAAAAAACTTTTAAAATATCAATAGAAAACTTATTGGCTATTAGCAATAAATTGATTTTAAACTAATTCAGGAATATTATAAAAAGTATTGTGTGTGTAATTTAAAATGCAAAATAACAAGCTAAACAAGGGAAGTTGGGAAGGAAATCAAAAATAGAACGGCAAGTTCAATTTGAAAATTTTCACCTATGAAATAATTTATTAAATTAAAAATCCATATTATATGGACAATAAAAAAATTGAAGAAATTATATTTAAATGTTAATGTAACTTTGATGAATTATCATAGATACAGTATTTTATAACTACGATCGAAAATTAATGTAACAATCAAAATCTACCGCTATTAATAAAAGTGACCAATGTAAATGTAAAAAAAAATAGTAGTCACTTAAAATTAAAATGATTCAAATTAATAACATTCTTGAAAAATAATACAGTATATTTATTAAAATTGATTTAATTATTAAAACTTAATATTTAGCCGAAACGTAAGAATGCACGAAACCACAGCCATATGTCAGTTGAGATTAAAGGGAAGTATTCACAACTTTGATTAGCTGTTTCTAGGCGCACTAGCATCTGGATCCCAGCTATCCATTTTCCTCCAGCCCCAAAACAGCCAATCAGAGGTCGGCATTCATTTTAGCTGCAGTATAGTGTGTTATTTTATTTGTTATTTTTTAATATGCTTCAATATTTATGTTGGAGTCAGGTCAGGATGTGGTTAAGGTTAGAAATTCTTGAATTTGATATTACTGTATATTCATATTGGAGATAGATTCCGGGTGTAATTAAGGTTAGTTTTGGACTGGAGGAAAATGCATATCTGGAATCTAGACGTGCTTCATGTCACATGACAGAATTATCCAATCAAAACTTATTTTTATCTCATTTCAATATATTAGCTATTTTTTTTAAACTAAATAGTCCTTGTAAGACTTAATTTTATTGGCTGAAGATTAATTCTATGGAGATTTTTATAAATTTTATCCAATAGAGGGCACTTTAATTTATTTTAACCCCTTAGCTGCGTACTGTNAATGAAGGTTTGTTCCCAATTTGCTGTACTATTTAGACTATTTTGACATGTTTAGTTAAGTTATATAAAACAGCTAAATTCTTTTTGAAATTTGAAATGTTATACAT
>PXIH01S0023558.1:2310-12927 GCA_003024985.2 Euperipatoides rowelli
AGTAGAGTTTTATTTACATTATAATAACTAGGGGAGAGATGTGTTTAGGTATTTTTTTTTTGTAATAAAATAAATATAGAAAAATAAAAGCCAAAGGTTGAGAAAAGAAAGTAAATAATACATGCATGCAACTGGATAACTTTTGTTTCGTACTAAACTTTAAATTACCGTAATGTAAAATTTGCTTTAAATAATTAATTGGAGTATTTTGTTTTAAAAATATATTTATGTTGCATGAATATTATTATGTTTTTAAATATTTTTAATTTTTATTTCTTGCAGTAAAATATTACAAAACTTGATTGATATTGATTTGGTTCAAGCCACACTAGCTTACCATTGAATGATGTTAGTCTTGCTTCAATCTGCACTATGTTACAGTTGGGTAATGATGGCCGCCCTCTGCTTTATGTTGGTCTCACTCCAGCCTACATGAGGTTACCATTAGGTGGTGTTGCCTAGCTCCGGCCAGCATTAACTAATCATTGGATGTGATAGTCTCAATCCAGACTGTACTAATTTACAGAGATGTAGATTCTAATCAAATGAGTGGAATTGAGTCAAACTTAAGTCATTTCTAATACTTGACTTGGACTTGACTCAAGAGTTTAAGAGCAGTGACTTGACTAGACTTGGGATTTACTGATTCAAGCAGACTGATTTGATGGCTCTACCTCGGTTACCATTTTTACCCATAATATATAGCCATAACTGTTTTTATTTTTCAAAATGTGTGACATCAATCAGAACAATGCATGTCTCAATGACATCATTGATACTGATTTTATCAAGGTTTGATGCTAAATGGCAAACACAAATGTGTTGTATTAGAATAATTCTTTTTACATATTGTATTAATTTATGATAACGTTTTGTTTGACACGTAGGATTATATTTCTAGTCAATATCAGTTATGTCTGATTTTTTTGTCTTCTGACTTGAGACTCAAATTGATAGCTGCTTAAAAGAATTTGAGACATGACTTAAGAGCTGCTTGAAATAACTTGAGACTCCACTTGAGACTAGACGAGTGCTTGCAAGAACTTGTGACTACACTTGAGACTTGAAGGTAGGACTTGACATTAGACTTGAGAGCTGTTTGAAAGAACTTGAGACTCTACTTGAGACTTGAAGGTAAGGTCTTGAGACCAGACCTTTCTGTTGCAAGGACTTGTGACTACACTTGAGATTTTAAAGTAGGGACTTGAGACTTGACTTGAGAGGTGCTCACAAGGACTTGAGACACAACTTGAAACTTGAAGTAGGGACTTGAGGAGACTAGACTTGAGTGGCTTGAAAGGATTTGAGACAACTTGAGACTTGAAGGTAGGAACTTGAGACTAGACTTGAAAGCTGCTTGCAAGAATATGAGACTTTACTTGAGACTTGAAGGTAGGGACTAAGACTAGACTTGAGAGCTGCTTGCAAGGACTTGATAATTCATTTGAGACTTGATATTTTGACTTAAAACTAGACTTGAGTGCTGCTTGCAAGGACTTGAGACTCCATTTTAGACTTTAAGGTAGAGACTTGAGAACAGTTTGCAAGGACTTTAGACTCCAAAAAAAGTAAGGACTTGAGAGCTGCTTGCAATGACTTGAGACTAGATTTGAGAACTACTTGCAAGGACTTAAAACTCCACTTGAGACTTGAAAGTAGGGATTTGAGACTAGAAGAAAGAAAAACAAACAAAATACAGAACGCTCTTTCCGTTAAAAATATATTTATTGATAAAACCATAAAATCAATAAAAAATGTCAGCATGATATCTTTCACAATACACAATAAATGTTCTTTGGGACATTGCTATTATAAAAAATGAAAAACAATAATGAGAAAAAGGTAAACAAGATTTAAAAAAATATAGTCTAATCAAAAATTTCAAACAGATTGATTATATACCTTTCCAAATACATTTCTTAGGTAAATACACTGTTATAAATTTTAAGATACTAATTGTAACCCCATGAGTTTCTTATTTTAATACTGGTTTATGGTGCTGAATAAGAATTGCTCCTAGAATCTGTCTTTTTATATAGTGTGAAATATGCATGATTACTTTAAAATTAGCATCTGTAACATTGGGTGAAGTTTCTTGCAAATGTTTGACTTCCTGTCATGACGTAAGTGTTCACATGTTGGTGTCAATAATTTATGACCAGAGGTCCCTATGTATATCATATTTGCGCATGAACAGTTGAAGGAGTATATGATAGATGAGGGGTCATTTTTGTATGAACTGTAATTTAATTTTTTAAAATAATGTTTAAGGGTGGGGTAGGGGTGCTGGTGAACGAATTTATGCATATTTCACACAACATAAAAAGACAGATTCTAGAAGCATTTCTTATGCAGCGCCATGAACCAGTATTAAATTATAAACTCATGGGGCAACTATTAGTATCTTTAAATTTATAACAGTGTATTTACCAAAGAAATGTATTTGGAAAGGTATATAATCAATATGTCTGGAAATTTTGATTAAACTATATTAAGGTTTTTAAATCTGGTTTCCATTTTCTCATTATTATTTTTCATTTTTTATAATAGCAATGTCCCGAAGAACAATTATTGTATATTGTGAAAGATATCATGCTAGCTTTACATTTTTTATTGGTTTTATCAATAAACATCTTTTTAACGGGAAGAGCGTGCTGTATTCTGTTTGTTTTTCTTTCCTGTCATTTCACCTGAAAAACGGCACTTGATTGCGAGATTACTTAACTTGAGAGCTGCTAGCAAGAACTTGAAAATCCATTTGAGACTTTAAGGTAGGGACTTGAGACTCTACTTGAGAGCTGCTTGCAAGGACTTGAGACTCTATTTGAGACTTGCTATGAAGAACTTGAATACAACTCTGCTAATTTAGCAACAATGGATGCTATTGGCCTTGTCCCAATTCACTAAATATCCCTTATTCAAAGCTTACTGATTTTATTAAATAATTCTTGATAAGGCTTTTTTATTTTTAAGTCACAGAGGAGGGTGGGATGAGTGGTCCTATTATGACCAAATCTATAACTGTTAAAAGTAAGATGTACTTATGCATTGTGTGTAAGCAAACTACTTTCCCTTAGTAATTAAAATATATGCCTCATTCAACCAATTTACTTCCCTCATATAGATATTATTTAGTATTTGACATTTAAAAATAAGTTATATATTTACCAAAATACGATCAAAAAGCCAAATACAATTAGTAAACAAAAACAACACTAATAAAAATCACCCATACTAACATTCTTCAACAGTTCAGACAAATAAGAAACTCCAGCTTAGGCAAAAGGGATTAACCAGTCCTTTCTGGAAGCCCAACAATATATTTTATAAGTAAGAGGGAGATGGCATTCCTCTCAGTGGCATCCAGGGATAGACTCTTGTTTAGGGGCAAAGGAAAGGACAAAGCACACATCATCAATTTTAAAAGAATGTTAACTAAGTGTAATCAGAATACAAAATTTTCATTGACGCAAGAGCTATGGAAATAGTTTCATAATCATGTAATAACAGAACTCACAATACATAGTAAATATTCAATAAGACCAAACACAGGTGTTACATATAGGTCCTCTGCTTGCTGTACAATAAAGTAGAGCAAGTATTTTGTGATGGGGAAGGTTAGGGATGATGATTTGCTTCCACAAAATTCTTTAACGGTTTAAAATTAGTTTTGCTCTGAAATACTGTTAGATATTTGTAAGTACCAGATGATAAGTTTACAGAAAATAGATTGCGATATTGGGAGACTAAAGCCTCCTAGTTTTCAGTGATATTTTAGAATGATTAACAACTTAAGTACCGTAGTGCCTTTGTATTTGAATTTTTGAGAGATTTGCCAGTCTTAGTGATTATTTTATTCTGATAACTTCTGCTAGAACATAAATAATAATATATTTTTCAGCTACACTGATGTGAAATGTGGAAAGTTCAATTATTATGACTAATATTTACTTCTTACATGATAATTAGTATAATATAAGTCAACTCTAGAGTCATACCAAGAGTCCCCAAATCAAACAAGAACATTTAGAAATAAAGTGATATTTTTGTTCAGATGGCTTCATTTATTTTAATAATTTTTTTTTTCACATATTGATAAGTGATGTGTAAGCAATTCTAAAATATATTTTAAAAGTTTACCGGCAATTTGTTACAACTTATTAATATTTTAGTATTTTTTTTTACAAAATTTAAAATGGACTAAATTATGAATTGGCTGGGAGCCAAGAACAAGTGTACAAAACTGAGACTATGACTGAGTATAAACAGAGTGGGATAGAGTTCAAGATTATTAAAATCCGCTAACAGAGTAATAAAAAAATGGACACGAAAGGAGAGAAAAAAATGCACAGTTAAAAAAAAAACTTTAAAAGCTAATTTTAGTTAAACCAACAGTTGAATGTGCTTTTAAAGGTCTATTGTCAGACAGAAAAAAATCAACTATGTCCGTAGAAGGAGTTTAACCTGCAAAGTCTGGGTTTTATATTTTAAAGTCAGCCTGCTTGTCCTCTGGGCACCATGACATTGGAGTCACTATTGCTATCTCATTGAATGGAAATATGTTATTGTTCAGCATTTAAAACATAGTCACACCATCATAAAAGATCTGGTATAGCCAAAATAGAAAATTATGCGGAGAAGTATTGCCTAGACAAAGGTTATATATTTGGTATATGTAAATATCAATGTGATTAATCCTCTAAGTCCCATAATCACAAAGCATTGTCCAATTTTTTTTAAAATCCGACTTCTCTGGATTCAAACATTGCTCTGACGAACTCGATGCGCTCAAAGTTTTTTTTAAAAAACGTTCCCTATAACTCCTAAAACTTTATTGTGAACTTTTCTAATCTAAATAATTGACCTATCAGATGTTTGGTGGTGAATATCTACTTCAATGAACAATCGAATAAATACACAACCAACAATAAGTGTTATCTTAAACAGCATGAGGCCAATCACTAGTCACTATTACTCATAATAAAAGTAATCTTACATATAAATTTTCTATTTAATATTACAAAATATAAAATAAATATTTATTTATTTTAAATGACATGAAATGTTAACAAAAACATTTTGTGATTCATGCACGATCGAGCTGTCTTATATAATCAAAAGCTAAAAAAAATGTCAAACTCTCCTTAGGCCAATCATAACAGACTAATAGTACAATGTTGTATTGTTATGATAAAAATACAATACTGAACAGATGAGATATTATGTTATACATTCTACATAGGCTATCTTATATTTTATTAAAATAGGATGACAATCAAGTAAATACTATGGAACAACAGTAGTTCAGGAATGAGAATGTGTTTAGAGTGAAAATATAAGCTATAGTTAGTAGCAACATGCCGATTTCTAATTTATATGAATTGTTATGAAAATTAAATAGAGGCAGATATAATTACTAAGATATTAAGTGTGCTTTCTGAATATAAAGTAAAGCAACCTGGCAAGGTATTTTTGATTAATAAAATTAAGTCTAGTAAGCAGAAAATTCAATAATAGGTCACTAAAATGAAATAGAGTGCCTGAATTACACAATGTTTATACCAGCCCATGAGGAGTGGAGGCCCACTGGGTAGGAGTGCAGTGGGTCCAGGGCTTCCAGGGCTAAGCCATGGTACTTTTCGTATAAGGTAGGGCTAACCCTGGTTCTTTTTCCTTTTTTAAAAATTGAAAAAAGTATGTATTATTTTTTTTTAAAAAGCTAAAAAAAAAAAAAGAATTCTAATAAATTGTTCACTCATATTAAATATAACAACTCTGAATTTGAAATACTCTTACAAATTCATAAACCAATGAACAGCTTGGATTTTTGTTTTACCTGNTAAAATGTTTTAATGTAAACTTAGCTGAAGCTAGTATTTGTTGGACTCCCAAGGCACAGTATATAACAGTTTTGATTGATCATTGAAAATCAATCACTTAATTTAAATGATAATTCTCTTGGGTTATTGTGAAATCATGGTGTAAAAGGACCTATATTAGTTATCTTTATAAAAATAACAAACAAAAAATTGCTTTAATGAAGCCCTGCAGGGCTAGTCGAGTCAGTAAAGCACTCTGAATCGGCGCTCCAGGACCAAGCTGGTCGCTGGTTCGAATCCGGGAAAATCAACCTCAGATTAGACTTTGTACAATAAGCTTTTTTTTTCAGTTTGTAAATAGTTTACATAATAAGAAAACCCTTTTGTTTTTTTAAAATACACACACACACAAAAAAAAATATTTTATTGAATTTAAAATTAAGGTTTTAATATCATAAAAAGGGAGAAAACACTTTAAAATTCATTAAAATGCAGTTGCTTCAAGTGGTTGCACATATGAACCGATTAGTGGTCTTACAGAAGAACCCCAAACCCCCAGCGGAAAATTTACTTCCTTATACAAATACAAATGTGCCGGACAACAGACTACAGTCCAGCGATGTTGTTCCTGGTTCCAGTATAATATTTTTATTTTTATTTTTTTTACTATATTTTTTTTAATTTTTTTTTTTTATTATAGGCTACTGAATCTTGGGGATTTTAATTAAACAAAAAAAAAAACTATTAACACTTATACATTTATTACAATACCGGTACCAAACAACCTTAATAAATTCCCCTACCCAGGCTTAAAATATCAACAGACCAACACTGTAACTATCTTCGTCGACCTATTCAAAAATAAAAACAAACCAATTATAACAATGGAAGCACTAGCCTATATTCTTATAGTTAAACTAAACAATACCTAAACCATTCATAAAATCATCCAACCTATGTTTAAAAGATTCAACTGACTTAGATTCTACAACCCTTTCTGGTAAACCATTCCAAAATGATACAACTCTGTTAGAAAAAAAAACTTTTGGCACAACAATAGTCTAGATCTATTAACTCTTAACTTGAATTTATGTCCCCTAGTTCTATTATCTTCATTAAATTTAAAAAATTTATCATAAAAGGTATCTATCAGTCCATTAATTATTTTAAAAACTTGAATCATATCTCCCCTAAGCCCTAAGTCTAATAGCCTATGCCTTTCTAAAGAATATAACATCTTGCCATAGTATTTTGGGTGCCCAGGTACTTTTTGTAATAGGATGAACCAATGCTACCGGGAAAATGCTCAGCTGCCCTGTGGCACAATCCAACCCTATTGTTGACAAGTACAAGATCCAAGCTAACAAGCTAAACAATGGTGAATAAAATCAAACTTCCTAATTTTAATAAGTCATTAAAAGGTTACTTACATTCTTTGTTAATGTTTTGATTTGTTGTAATTATTTCACGTTAAAACTAATTGAATTTAAAGTTGGGATCAAAATGAAAACTTAGCTGTTAAAAATCATTTGCTGCCAGGGATGCAAGCCTAAAACCGATTAGTGGTCTTACAGAAACCCCAAAACACCAGTGGAAAATTTACCTCCTTCCCACAAGTATTTTGGGTGCCCTGTTACCTTTTGTAATACGACTGTACCAATGCCACCAGGAAAATGCTCGGTTGCCTGGCGGCACAATCCAACCCTATTGTTGACGTACAATAGCCAGGCTAGCAAACTAAACAATGGTGAATAAAAGCAAACTTGGTAATTTAATAACAGTAAGTTGTTAAAATGTTACCTATAGTACATTCTTTGTTAATGTTTTTATTAATTTTGTTGTAATTATTTCACTGTTAACACTAGTTGAATTTAAAGTTGGGATCAAAAATGAAAACCTAGCTGTTATTTTCTTATGACAGATTAAAAAAACAATCTTGACAGATAAGAAAAAGAATGAAAGATCGCAACATCCTCTTTATATCTGATGTGATAGCTATAAGAAGTTTTAGATTAAAATTTTAATTTACTTTGAGGTAAAGTCATAAATGAATACAGACTATTTATTGTATTGATATGGTGTGGTTTAGACCCATGCAGATTTGGTTCTGTATTTTTATGTCCAACTGTTAATATCCAATAACATAATCTGTATTTATTCCATTATTTGATAAAGGAAACTTTCAGCTTTAAATTGATTCAGAAAAAAAATAATCTTATTTTTTTATATCCATCTGTGACATGGATTTACAAAAACGATAATGATAATAGTAATTATTATAATGATGAATGTGATCATGATAAGGGTGATGATTATAAAAATAATAATGATAATAATAATTCAAAAACAAATAAATAAATAAATAATAATAATAATAATAATAATAATAATGGCATGATGAAGGTGGTGACAACAATGATAATAATACTATTAGAATGAAGCCTGTAAAAACATTATGAAAACTTTTAAAAAAATTAGTCTGTTTAAACCAAAGTTTTCCAAAGTGGGCAAAAACACCCCATTGTGGGCGTTGGAACAATCCAGTAGCCTCGGTGTGCAATTGGGGGCGTTGAATAAAAATAAAGGGGCGGTAGAAGCCTAAAGAAAGAAGAAAATTTTGAAAAACATTTGTACATGTTTCATCTGTTTTGTAATATAGAGAGAAATTCATAGTGATTGCTTTATTTTCAAATTAACACAAAATGCAAATTAATATAATGATCAGTGGTCAAGTTTGCTGACTGGTCCAACTCTCAATTATTCCTTTTTTTTTTAAAGCACATTTAAGTGTTTTATGAAATTTTTATTATCAGTGGCTTAATCAATTATTTAAGATCGTATAGAAACAAACTTATACACCAGGTTCATCCTTCTCATTAGGGTTATTATTTATTTTTTTTGAACTTTGTTTTAATATTGTCCTTCATTATCTTAATTTTCTGTGTGTAATGCAAATGTTACTAGGATTTATTTTAAAAAATAATTTCATAATTTTAAGCCTCAGGGTGTATTCATTTACAACATCTTTCTTTACTATGTTGTGGAACGTAGGTAGAAATATATATATAAAAAAAAAAAAACACAACGTAAATTCATCACTGCATCTTTCTGTTTGTCACTTAGAAAACGTAGATTTCCAGGGGGCGCTGAGCAATTTTTTTTCTCCAAATAAATTTGGGAACCTCTGATTTAAATTGATGATCTTTACTGATATTTATCCGAATTTCTTTTTCAATGAATGATCAGTTCAACTATGGTTAAGACATGTGCAATCATGGATATCAGGTTTTGTATTTGAATAATTATGTCACTATCACAATAATTTTCATTACTGATTGTGAAAAATACAGGTAAAAATGATTTTGATATAATATCAGCTGATGTAATATTATAATTAAAGTAAACATTTTAGTTTGTATAAAGAAGTGCAAGTCTTACACCACCTAATATATAAAACAGAAAGTTTGTTTATATGTTATCACTGAGGAGTCAGGATATTCATTTACGTTGTTGTCTTGGAGACAATGGACAATATTTTAAATAAGAAATTTTGCATGTGGGTAGGTTGCGTAGCGTAGACAAGGAAAATAGACTTTTTGATTTTTGGGGGTGGGGTGATGGGTGGGTAATGACCCTGAACTGTTTAGCATATTTACCAAAATGGCACAAATTTGTAATTTATCATATGGGTAGGTTGCATAGTGTAGACAAGGAAAATTGACTTTTGGATTTTTGGGTTGGGGATTCCGGACAATGCCGGGTCCCATCCCAGGCAACACCGGATCCCAGACAATGCCGAGTATTTCAGCTATTAGTAAATAAATAAATAAAGTAAATAAACTATTAACAGACAACTTGAAATTTCATTACCCAATATCATTAGTGCAGCACCACAATGCAGATTGTCCGACAGAAACATTAATCACATTTTAATCAAACATTTATTCTATACTACTCATTACATAACACCATCAGAATTAAATTCTTAAGTGTCAAAAAGACTTTTTTATGTTTAAAGAAAATTAAGATTTTTGTTGTGTAGCGCATGTGCTTGTTTCATGTAGATTACCATAGAATGCCATCAAAGGGCCCTCTACAAATTAAGGGCATCACCCCTATTTCTCGGCCAAGTTAGGTAAAGTGCACCACCGTCAAACAAGAGCGCACTCACCTCACTTAAACTTTTTGATCACTCTGAAAGAAATTCAAGCTGTGTCAAGCAACTGCGCCCCCTAGTGTTTTCCTCATCTAAGGTTCAGTAGAGTGTTTTAAGGTAACCTAAATAAATTCTAATTCTAGCAAAACAAGTGGCCTGGACAGTTTTGCAGTGAATTGTGGTAAATCTAAGGTTCACTAGCATGGTACTACCCCACTTTACTCCCTGAACGAATGTTACATGAGCATGCACACTTGATTGACATTCTAGGATACTGGCATTTTAATTAAAATAATGCCTGAAATTTAAAATAAAAATAAGTTAGTTTAAATTATTCATTATGCTAAAAGTAATTTAACTATCACCACTATATAATCAATGTGTCATCAGCACTATCATTCTCATTATTGCAATTTTAATAATTATTGTTGGTTTATTATTATTATTATTAAATACTATTGATTGTACAATCTGTACCTGTCATTGATTCTAATCACTAACATGTCATTCACTGTACCATATAGCCATTCCATCACTTTCCTTGTTATTCAAAATTAGTATCAGTCATTTTTATTATTAATGTGATTGCTATTGTTATTATTATTATTATTATTATTATTATTATTGTTATTATTATTATCT
>PXIH01S0023563.1:12087-22472 GCA_003024985.2 Euperipatoides rowelli
GTGTAATCATTTCATTATTACACATATTTGGAAACTTTTATACAGAGGATTTTATGTCGTAAAAATTACGACAAGCGACCACTCATGTTAAAATTTTGAAAGCGACTGTTCAAAGGTTAATAATTGCTACTAAAAGATTAAAAAAACCGCCTAACCATGAAATAAATTGCAATTACTAACCTCAAAATTTTCTTTGCATAAATGACAGTATTCTCAAGTTTCTACAACTACCTAAACATTAAGAGCATATAAGCATTGTTGTCAAAGAATCCGTTTGGAACAGGTAATTAGTTTAAGCTTAAGAAAAGCATTCAAACATTATACATAAAAAGCACAAACAAAACAAAAATACAAAAATAACCAAACACACAAAAAGATATAACAAAATAAATCTATTTTAAGAACACGTGTTAATCTTAAAAAGGAATATTTGGATATACCATTTCAGGAATAAATATGTGGCTAATTTCCAGTTTGCTACACTAGCTGATTCAGTAAATTTCTTTGATGTAATTGGATTTCTTTGATGTATAAAATCTATTGATTTGTCCTATACATGGGTAAATAGCTAATTTGTTAATCTCAGTAAAGTAATATAATGTTTGATTTTAATTATTGAACAAATAAATGCAGTGGTTGGGGGAAGTGGAGTGAAATAATCGAGAGATTATGGCAAGCATCTTGAATTCAGAATTGGTATCCAATAAGATTTATAAATTTTTAATTTCTATTACTTTGCACCTGTGTTAGAGATATTGCACTATTTTATTGTTTTTCAAACCCAGAAGTTTGTTTCTTAGGAGGGGGGGGGATAATGGATATTATTTATGAAATTTTTAGATATTATTAAAATCCTCTATATTTGAAAAAGATTTATAAAAGCCTAAGCTAGCCAGACCTTCACCTTTGGTATCTTCCAGATCCCTAAGTGCTCTTCCAGAGCAGATTTGAACCTGTGATTTACATTCAACCCTCTGAATTTTCAGCCAACTTCTTACCAACTGCTCCACCAATTTTCAACAAGTGAAGTTGTTTTTAAACACATGTTAACAGCTAAAATTTCTGCAAAAATTGTCCGTCATTCCAACTTCTCTCTTCCCAAAATGAATTTCTGGTTGTGAAAATAATAAAATAGTGTAAACAATTATTTAATGCCACACCATTATATACTGCAATCTGCCACTTATTTAAATGCATATACCCAAGATGACATAGTTGAGTGCTGGTGGTAAAACAAACAAAAATCTTTGGAAAACTGGTACTTTTTATAAAGAAAGATATACTGTACATATAGTGCAGAACTGCTCAAGCTATTTGGATGTTTGGGATCTTTATTTAAAGATAATGGACTTATGTAATAAAATAAACAATCAATCAATTATTTGGGGCTCGAAATGAATGTGAATACACATAAACAAAAGCATTCAAAATTAATGAAGCCTGTAGTAAGAGGAACACTCAATGTTGTTTGTCAATCAAAATTTCTAGGAGTAGAAATGAAATTTCGACAGAATTACTGAAAATATTAAACATTTCCAAAGTTTAAAAGTAAAAAAAAAAAAAAAATAGTTATTAACATTTTTTATGAGAGCTTATGAGTCTGATATGTCTGTAATTTGATATTTTAAAAATTATTTATTGTGAGATGATTGTTCGAGTTATGGAAAATTATAATTTCTTTCACACAATTTAGTTTTGAAAGAGTTAATATTGTATCCTCTTTCTTTTGCCTGAAAAAACAAACACACACATGTATATTTATTTATTTATTTTCTAATTTGACCACTATAATTCAGTTGTTATTTTAAATTCAATGTAATTTTACACCGTTTTAAGTTGCAGACAAAAAAATGCATTTCTAGAAATAAATTAAATAGTATTAAAATTGGCATTATTACAAATATGAAATCAATATTCATTCCTGGATAATCCGTTAAATTACTGGTCTAAAATGTTAATAATAATAATATATTTTTAATGATAACCATTATATTTTTATAGTTTTTTTTTTTTTTTTTTTAATTTCTTATTTAAATTAATTCATGCGAATAATTTTATTTTTATGTTAATAATATCACTGTTAAAAATGTTTAATAGATTTATTTCATGAGTTGAAATACATAAACTGGAACAGGCTAATATAAGAATGGAAGGGGGGAGATTACGTTGGAGGTAAGGGTAGGAGAATGCTATTTCTCCACTGGGTTTGATAGTTCGCTGAATAATTTGATGGATAAGATAAACTCTGGGTGAGAATTAGTGCTTCTGTTCTGTTTTATCAATATCTAGAACAAAATTAAGTAAAAAAAAGAAAAAATATATATATTTCCTTAAAATAATCATTTTTTCTGGTCATGTGATTAAGAACTTGGAAATATTGAATGCTGTTAAAACACATAAGAGCTATTTTTTTAATGTGATAAAATTATGGATTTCTGGAAAGGGGGAAAAATATAGCAATATTATATTTCTTCTTCTTCTTATAGTTTTGAATATGTATTTGAAAATGAATACTTAGATGAACCATTAAGTTGTCCCTCTAGAAAAGTTTTCTAAATAGGGGGATAATATATCTCTGTGGTTATAATTTTTATTTGCTTGACATAAAATGTAATTAATGGATAATAGGAATCCTTTTGTCAGGGGTGATAAACTTTCATTAATTCTTAATTTGAATGTGTATTGCGGGATCATGATTGCTGCCTACTGTTATGATGTCCGTCATCGATCAAAGATGAGAAGAGGAAATACGATTGTAAGTGAAAACAAATGATTTTTTTTTTTTTTACATGTTCTAGAAATAGTTAAACCCTTATTTATGATAGTCTATGTAGAATGTAGATTGAATGTGATTAGTCACGTGATCGCCCTTTGATTGACAGTCTCTGGCCCACCTAGAATAGATAAAATATCATAGTAGCAGTTTTACTATATCGTATTATTGAAGCTGTCAGAAGATGAATTGCTTGTTCCTGAAATCTTAATATTGTATGCCAAGTTCAGATAGGACAGTAAATTAGATGAGTTTTTTTAAATGAAAGTTAAAGAAGTTGTTAAGTAATGTATTCATTGTATGGTAAGGTAATGTTAGAAGTTTTTTGTAAATTGAAAAAAAAAATGACAAGGAAGTGTTTCTGAATTTCAATTTTTTTTTCTTCTGCTTAATTTCCGGTTGTCAGTTTTTCTTACGCTGTAATTGTCTAATTGAAATTATTTTCTGTGACTTTTTAGATTTTAACTGTTTATTTCCTGAGGAATGGGTTTAATTTNAAAATTGATTAATTAAACAAGCATTTTTATACAAAAATACACCTAAATCAATGAAGTTGAAATAGGCATTGATAAACCACTTTAAACAAAATAGAATATGACCAGGAACAAGTTCAACCAGGATGGATTGCAGGTGTTGTTGTTTGGCGTATTTATATTTACTGTATATCCATGTCTGGTAACAGTAGTCAAAAGGTGTTATTCATTATTTATTTAAATATTAAATATAGGGTCGTGCCCGTTACCAAATATGTCAATTATGGGGATGTTAAATTTTCAAAGCTCAATAGAGGAATAAACTATATTACAATATCAGTGCTTCTATAAATGACTCGTTTGTCATCAAAAACTTCAAAAGTTTGTGTTTAAACTATTCAATGATGTAGCATCAACAACAGACCAAGGAATGCTATTCCACATAGAATAGTATCTATGTGGAATAGCTTGCCTGGGTCTGTTTTATTGATTTCCTTCTCTTTAGCATTCTTCTATAAGATACTCAAAGTTTATATTGATGGTACCTTGATGCAATTCTGTTGGACCTAGTAAACAAATTTAATTTATTGCTATTAGTCACAATCTCTAAAAACATAAATATAAGGTCATTGTTGATTAGTCTTTGAGATGGA
The DNA here is from genome assembly GCA_003024985.2 of Euperipatoides rowelli. Taxonomy (NCBI): domain Eukaryota; kingdom Metazoa; phylum Onychophora; class Udeonychophora; order Euonychophora; family Peripatopsidae; genus Euperipatoides; species Euperipatoides rowelli. The sequence continues at coordinate 15,987 of PXIH01S0023563.1, forward strand.
GATGTCATACCAATTCTGGAATATCGAGTATGGAAATCAAATTCAAAAAGCCCAGAAACCCTTTTAGTTAGCTTACGGTACTGTAACAAGCTTGGTTAAGTCTTTTTTTTGTGGCAGTAACTAATAGCAGCGCTGCAATAATCAAGTGTTAGTTGTAAGTAAGATTTCAAGATAGTTGTAAAAAATTGTAGGCCTATATTGATAAATTTAAAGTTCATTTTAATAAAAGCAAATTTACGTCTAATTTTATTGGACATATAGTCTACATGTTGCCAGAAATCAAAATTTTGATAAAATACATTCCTAGGTCTTATAATTAGACACTGGTTTAATTTTATGTCGTTTAGGACATAATAATAGTCCTGTCTTAATTTGTTATGACCAATTGACATCGCTACTGTTTTTTTACAATTGATAGAAAGACCATTTAAACTCACACCAGTTTGAAAATATATTTTTACAAATTGAGTTTGTCACTTTGCTTAGAGATACTGCATATGAAAAGAACTTAACATCATCTGCAAACTGTAGTATCTGAAAACATATGCATTTCAAATCAGACATAAATACATTAGATAAAACCATGGAGAGTAGCCTACTGCTCTTTGTGCAAGGCGACTCATTACCATTACTTTTACAAATCTCTCTGAAAAGCAATCCAGTAGCCAATTATAGGTATGTATCCAGTCCAATAGGTAGTAATTTATCGAAAAGTAGTTTACTATTAACAGTCAAAAGCAGTACTACACCCAAACATTATATTTTAAAAACTTTGTTGAGATAAATGAATGGAGAAACATAAATAATTTTTTTACTATGATGATATAACACACAAAAATTTATTTATTTATTTATGCTATCAGATGGTGTACAACACACCACAGCAGCGACTCTGTAGATCGGGGAGATATAATTTAAGCCTATAAGATCAGAGTGATTGACTGCAATTTTAAGAATGTGTTTCAGGATAATTTCCATCTAAGAGGCCAATCCACCTTCAAATATGAACAGAACATTGATACACCACCCTAATTCTCAAAATTTCTTCCAGAAAATAATAATTCCTAGATGGAACACTTTGCCAGCGGATTTGATTCTTTCTCTACCTTTTTCTTCAAAAATAGTGACATATTGGCTGATTTAATTGGTTGATTAACTTATTACTTCAGTGTATTCTATAATTTTTATCAATTATTATAATTGTTTTTAAGACTTAGTATATTTTAGAAAAATCATTTTAATTACTCTTTGAGTATCATATTTTTACCCCAAACATTACTATATTAATTTTATAATAAACTAAATATTTATTTCAGTTATTATTTAGGCCTACATCTACAGTCAAATTATTTCTTTCATTCCTGTTTTTTAAAATAAGAAAATAGAAAAAAAGATATTAATATTTATCATAAGTTTTTTCTTATTAAATATTTACTTGGTTAATTTAGTATATGAGTTTTTGATTTTTAAGATGTAGTGCAATCCACAAAAATTATTTCTAAAACAATTTTTTTCTTTTTCTCTTTATATTTTTATTTTTATTTATATTGCTTCAGTGTTTGGGATTAATTTTGTTTTTTGATTTGTGTTTGGACTTTTTGCTTTTTACCCATTGACTATTATTGTATCACATTGACAATACTGTAATTATAATTGCAAAGTTTAAAAGCTTTGGCTTATCTTGACCTGGTAAATACAGTAAATAAATATCAAATAGGCTAATTCATATTAATGTGAACAAATAACAAACTTCACCTTTACGTTAACATTTAATACCGTATAATTCTTTTGAGTTTTTTTTAAACCTTAAGAACAATCAAAACAATCTAATCCGAAAATAATTTAGTTGACTGCAATCAAAGTTAAATTAGAAATGGGTTAAATATAAAAAATAATTTATAGAGGTCAACGTTTGCTAAGAGGATCCGCTGCTTGCTTAAATTCAATTGAGTAGTCACCATGGTAACAATGATGTCACATCAAAGCATAATTTAAAAAACGTTCAAAATAAAAACTTTTTTATTTGTTTTTTTTTTACAAGATCACTATTCTAAGTATGAATATAAAAAATAATAATTAGCCCATTTTATTGAAAATACGGCTTAGAAGAACGATATGCTGGAATCTTTTCTTAAGAAAGATAAAAGTCAAAACAAATTTTATTACGGTTCACTATGAATACATCAAAAATTATAAATAATCATCTTTGTAAATAAACTTGAGAAAACTAGTTTTCTTTCTTCTGGTTTAATTTATCTTTATAAATTCATGCCATTCATTAAGTCATGGAATTAATGTGCTGTAAATGTTTTAAGAATAACCAAAGAAAAAGAAGAAAAATAATATTCTTAAGAGATTGTACTCATGATAAGGTGAAATTTTGTATTTGTTAGGCCGGCAAGAATATTAAGAGGTGGGTGAGTTGAGGCCACAGTTAGGTACTAAAAAATATTTTGCAGATTTAAAAATTAAATTTTATCAAATATTCATTATCATAATAATACAGTGCAATTTTTATTTCTAAAATTTACACTATTTCTGCATTAAAAAAAAAGCAATAGTATAAAATAAAAAATTTATAATACAAAAAAAGCTGGTCACACAAAACAAATTTTTTTTTGTATGATTTCATTTTAAAGAAAATTACTAAAAAAAATAATTCCCAAAAAAAAAAAAGTTATTTAAAAATGAAATTTAATAAATATTTCTGCATAGGTCAGAGGTCATATGGACAATCTTTTGCGTTTGAGAGTATTTTGTGATATCAATGTAAGCATTAGCGTTATCTTTCATAGCATAGAAACAATCCACAGTATCAAATTAGCAACATATTGTTCAAGTCAATTCTTTCCATTTATTTTTTATAACTAGACTACTTAATTTACAATTCAAAGAGTAAAAGTTTCTAATCAATTTGATCCTTGGTAGGGGAGGATAGTAACGGCCATCATCAACTGCTGGGACTGTAATTCTGGATGAGGCACGCTCACAGACTGTTTTTTTTTTTTTATATACAATCATATTTATAAAGTAATTAAACATTTAAAAATAAATAATATCAGTATNNNNTTATTGTTTAACCATCAAAGAGCCCGAATTTGTAAAAAAGTCAATTGACATGACATACAGTATTAGGATAAAACCATTATAATACATTTTTTCTTATCTTCTCAGCGTGTAGGTTTTTTTAAAAGGCTTATTTTAATAAATAATTAAAATTTATTTTATTATAAAATCAATTTTTTAATTATTTATTTCAACACACTTTGTATCTGTAAGTGATGGGGATGAGAGAAGGTCATGAACTGAGGAATCATAAAACTAACAAAAAAAAGTTTATTTTACAATTTCTACACTTTAGAAGACAATTATAATGAAGTTGGGGTGTATATACTGTGTATATGATAGGTTAAGTGTGGGAGGTAGTTAATATTAATTTTTTTCCTGATATCATTTTTTTTTAAATTTAAAATAAACTTTCATACCAGAAAAAAAAAGTTTTACATATTGTGAAACACCTAATGTAAAACAAACATTTTTTTTACGAAAAAAAAATAATAAATACTGGTAAATAAAATAGTCATGGCAGAAACATTGATTATATATTTTATAAAGTACTATATGAGGTGAAAAGTGGGCAAATTAGATTAGGTGGTGGAAGGTAAAATTAATTTACATTGATATTGGTATTTATTTAAAAAAAATTGGGTTTTAGTCAAACATATAGCTGCTTTCTGATAAGCACATTATAATAGTTATAACAAAGATATAAGTTTGAGAAAAAGTAAATAGTATTATATTGTTATAATAAATAATAATAAATCTGAATGTTTACTAATAATCTAATAGTGTAGAAGATCAGATGAACGTTCACTTGACACTTTATAAAAACACAAACATTTGAACCCAGTTGCAGAATAATTACATAATGTGGGACCATTTTAACAATTTTTGTCTTAGCTAAATGATTGCATTTTATCTTGAATATATCTGCAATAGATAATATAATAACCACATTTATTATTTTTTTTTAAAAAGTGGCAGAGTTATTTCATATAGCTTTGTGTATATCCAGCTTCATTAAAAGTTATCATGTGTGGGTATTAAAGGTCACACAAAATGGATTTTTTAATGATTTCATTTCAAAGAAAATAACTAAAAACAATAATTCCAGTTGATTAAAAACAAATTAAAAAAAAAGTTATTTAGAAATTAAATTTAATAAATAATTCTCCATAGGTCAAAGCTCATATAAACAATCCTTTGGGTTCAAGAGTTTTTTGTTATGTAATCGAGAGTAAGCAGTAGCACAAAATGAGCAATCTTTCACATAGAAACAAACAACCCACGTTTGCCACGTATTAGTCAAGTTCAATTCTTTCCGTTTATTTATTTAATAACTAGACCGCTTAATTTAAATCATTATGGATAGCGAATATATTTAACTATACAATTCCAAGAGTGATAAATTCTTACCAATTTGACCCCTTGGCAGGGGAAAATAGTAACGGTGAATCATCTTCTGATAGGATCATACTTATGGATGAACATGAGAGACACATCTGCATAGACTTGTTGATTTAATTATAAATTAATTAAACAGATTTAAATAAAGAGTATCAGTATGAAGCTTTAAAAGAGTGATGCACTAAAAGTAAAAATTATTTGTATACGGAGAAATATAAATGCAATATATGTAATAAATCATCGCACAATTCACCGACTGCTAGTAAAATAATGAAATACAACTTATTAACTTTTAGTATCTTACTGTAGAGAAGGCTATCTATCATCCCAGGCTTTTCTTATGCAATCTACATTTTTGTTTAGTCTACCGGTATTATTAAGAAGAAAATTGAAGTACATTATACAATGTGAAATCAAATAGACACTAATCCTTTTTTAACACACACACATTTTTTAACAATACAATAATAATAATAGGATACAGCTGGCCTGTGTTTGTCAGAAAAATAATAGTTTACTTGGGGGGAAAAAAAAAAAACTGCAATAGACCACTTGACATGAGAGTTCTATATCTATGGTATAATTGTAAATTTCAATAATTTGCTTTTTTAAATCATAAAATCGTTCACTCTGCAGTGCTGTTGTTGGTTCACTACATTAGGCGAGAGCCAAAGCTTAACACTCCCCAGTTTTCAACATTTCTAAAGATGTAAAATCAAAATGTAAATTCTTTATTAGAGATACAAAGTATTAAAAAATTATTTAGACATATGTTAAATGAAAGAATAAGACCAAAATTATTATAGAATGTTTTATTGCACTATACCCATCTCTCTAACATATTGTAAAGAATTAACTTACAGTATCTTGTTGATTTACTATTGATGTCATCAAATCTTTACAAACAACGCTACCTACAGGATACTTTTAGCCCCACTGTTCAAAGGGGGAGGAGCTAAAAGGATTAACTTATAAATTTGATTTTTAAATAACTCTTATTTTTAGGAATTATTTTTATTTAACCAAGTGGAATTATTTTTTTGGTGATTTTCTAAAAAAACGCTTATTAAAAAAATTAAAAAATCCATTTACGTGACCTTTAAAAACTAAATTAGTATATTTCTTTGACACACCATTAAAAGTTTATGCAAAAGGATATCATAGCTTGCTAATATTAACAAAGGGTTTTTTTTTTCATATCTAATAGCCATATTCATTTCAACTCATCTATTTTTCCTGAACTGCAATCCAGAAGTGTTCACCTTTTGAGGTCTCTGAAAGAGGTTGTAAATTAGTTTGCGTAATTTGGTTCAGTAATTTCTGCCCTTTCGTGCTTGATCCCAAAGTCTTACCGCACAATATAAGAAAAATAAAAAAGAGAAAGTAGGGGAATTGCTGTAGCCAGGGCTCCCACAGGGTAGGGGGAGTTGATCGGGGCTTTAGTCATGGAGCCCAGGACCAGACAGCACCATGTATGAGCGAACTACATAAGAAACATACAGTAGTTATGACCAGGGCCGACAAGAAGGCGGGCAAAATAATTATCCAGGCCCATAGTGATTCAAAGGGCTCATAGGCCTTGCCACGGTAAAAAACGTCCACACAACCAAAAAAAAAAAAGCTTATCAAAAGTATAAGGGGCTCACTTATATTTCTAGTCCATGGGTCCTGATTAGGGTGTGGGGTCTTAGCTGTAGCTGCCATAATGGGATTAATTCATTGATTTCATTTTATATCTGTGATAAAGAAATTCTTCATTTGTGAAAAAATCTGGAAAGATAAGATCGGGGATTGATAATATGCTGACAGCTTTAGAATACTATCTTACATAAAGTGAAAATATGTTGCTAATGTTTGTGTGCTAGAAAAGATCATCAGCTTGGCATTAGAAAGTTATGAATGGAGAGATTAATAATGTGCGGACAGCTTAACCCCTTAGCTGTGTACTGTGAATGAAGGTTTGTTCCCAATTTGCTGTACTATTTAGACTATATTGACATGTTTAGTTAAGTTATATAA
>PXIH01S0023606.1:3085-16009 GCA_003024985.2 Euperipatoides rowelli
CATATCTCTTTGTTCTTATATTATAAGGAGCATATAATTTATCTGATGCTCTAGTTTTAACTCCAGATATATCATATTTTTTGCTTGGTGCTTACTGTGCGTAGCTAGCAAAAAAAGATTTAGCAAACTTCATTATAATATTATTTCTTCGGACTAGTAGAGACTGTAGATTTAAAACTTCCAGGGCTGGGAATTGTCATAGTCAATATTATTCAGCCCCCATTATAACTTTACAAATCCTTTTCTGAATAGATTCAAGGTTGTTAGATTGTGATTTAGTTAATGCCAAAGTCCAAACAGAGCATGAATATTCCAGACATGGCCTTATAAATGAAACATACAATAATCTAAGCATAAGGTGATCAGCTCCAAGTCTTTTCATCCCATAAATAATGAATAGTCTTTGTAAAGCTTTTTAATTATACTGTCTATGTGCAAATTCTGGATGTTTACTGCAAGTATTTTTATATTGTCAATGGCACATATAGCATTACCATTAACAGACAGATCAATATCAATAGATTTTTTTGAAAAGTTATGAGTCATTACATATGATTTTGTTGTATTAAGATGCATTCCACAGGAAGCTGAATCAGATACAATAGTATCCAAAGCTTTTTGGGCAATACTTTTAATTGAATACCTATCTCCATAACAAAAAATGGTCATATTGTCAACAAATTTATACTTTAGATCCAAGCCACTAGCTATGGAATTTAGTAGTAATAGCAAAAATTAAATTACTAAGCACAGATCCCTGTGGGACCCCATTGTTACAGACATATGAATATTCAGAATTAGATTCCATAAGCTTTATGGTCTGAGTACGTCTAAAGATAAACGATATCAACCATGCTGTAACACTAGGTAATGAAGACATATTCAGTAGAGATTTAATAAATACAGTATGATCAGTGTGGTTAAAAGCTTTACTATAGTCTGTAATTAAAGTAACTTCTATAATACCCGGCCTCTCTAATGCCCTCAAGGCATTGTCAATATATTGTACAAGATACTGGGATGTAGATTTACCCCTGAATCCTCCAAACTGCTGTCCATCAATACTTTCTTTAATATCTGGCAATACCAAGGAAGCAATGTGCCTCTTGCATATCTTAGAGACCACAGAAGAGATAGACAATGGTCTAATTTGAACAGAATCAGAGGGAAAACTCAGTTTAGGTATTGGTATAAGTATTTCCCTTTTCCAAATATTAGGACATTCATTTTCCGCAGGTGATAATTTCCTCGAAAGCAAACATCTCAGTTGATTGAAAGTCCACTGTTCTTCAACAAGTGGAATTGGAAAACCTGGCAGAAAAGTGAGCAAACTATCCTTCTGCAGTTCAGGAACACTATTTGCCAGTGACATAAAATAAGATCCTATCTCAGATGCCATTTGATCAGCTGTTTTGTTTGGGAATTTCAATTGAGGTCTCCTATTGACTTTGCCTAAGCTTTTATTAACAATATTGTAAAAATTACAAGATCCCACTCTAATACCATTAACAACACCTGAAAATTCATTTTTCTTTGCTTCAAAGACATACTTTTTGATTTTNCTTGATATCTCCTTAATCAGCTGAGATGAGGCATTGCTAAGAAAAAGAGCATTTTTCTCATCGATCAATTTACGTATTTTTCATCAAACCAAGGATGATCATTGACACATTTCTTTTTTTTCCACAAGAGGAAAGCTATCTTCATAGAGGCTAGTCAAATTTACAATAAAATATTCCGCAACAATATTTACATCATTAGATTCAAAAGAAACATTCCAATTGTATGTACTCAATTTATAACCCAACCTATCAATGTTTGATTTTATTTTAGGTCGGCATGAAAAGGATTCTCTCTTTTCCCCATAAGCAATGCAGTTTGAAGGAATAAGTAATACTAGGTTATGATCTGAAGTATCAAGAGGTACTTTAATTAATTATTGGTAATGAATGAAGTCCCTATAGTAACATCTGTCAATGANATTATCCAATCTAGTTGGCTCCTTAACTATTTGAGNAAATCCTTTGGATAATTTGACTCTATCCATCTTAAGGTCTTTAAAGTCTCCTAGCAACATTATATTGCCCTTAGTATTCAATGTGAAAAGTCTATCTATTTCCATTGTAATAAAATCAATGAGAAGGTTAGCAAAAACATCATTAGGAGGTGAATAAATTGCTATTAATGCCATCCATGGCATCTCTCTAGGCATGAAATGTGATAGCTTCAATTTCATCATCTTTGGAATAATTAATTGATAAAATAGTTAATAAGTTTTTCATATAGATCGAAACACCTCNACCTTTAGCTCTATCCGGTCTCCTCCTTGGTTTATGAATGCTTTTAAAACCATTAATATCAAAGCCCTCAGTGTCACTCTCTCTAATCCAGGATTCGTTAATACAGCCACATGTGCTTTTCCACTTAACAAGGTAGCCTGGAATGACTCAAATTTATTGTATAATGATCTGGTATTTGTAAGCATAATTTTTGGTAACAATATTCCACAGCAGAATTGTTTATTTTAATCAAGTTGTTTAAGTTCTCACCTTTCTTTCAATATCTCCGCAGCACACATGTTGATGTAATTACGTTAATACAGTAATCTGTCAAAAAACAATTGTGATAAAGGTTAATTCCTGCTCTAGTTCCTCTTCTCTTGCTTCCATCTTTGAATATATTTAAATCCCTTAACTGCAGCTCACCACCAAAATCAAGAACTTGCGCTCTTTTAAAAAACATAAACCTGAGTAGATGTTAGGATGTGTATCTTCTAATGTGCATAGCATATCAACCCATGTAAATAATGATTTTTAAACGATTCTCCAATCAATTGATCAAACAAAATAACAGCCGCTCAACAGTCAAGATGAAACACAAAACAAAATTTGTAGTTCCAATTAAAAATGGCATTAAAAAAAGAACAAAACAGTTATTAATACAGAACTCAAGAATGAGTAAGCAGCCATTGGCGCTACATCCTTATAACATAAATAACACCTATAAATATATCACCTGCTGGCACACCAATAAATATGGGCAGACAAATAGGTGTGTGTGTAGACATGGTCTTTCTCTGATTAATGATAACATGCAAACTTTAATTACTAACACTGATCTGCAAAATAATAATAATATTAATTTAAGAAAGAAATTAGCTGCAGCAATTCAAATGGAGAACATTCCTCTCCCTCTCATTAGCTCTGTTTATCCTGAATATTCATATTTTATTGATCTTGGCATTTTAGCTATGTTCCCTAATTCTACTGCTGATCCAGCTGAACTGATCTGACACTTTCTTATAAATGTCCTGTGAGCAGAGATGGACCCCAACCTTAATGACACATGTGTTAGAGAAGAAATTATCACAAAAGCTTCTTGCACACAATATTATGCTGATTTAAAGAATTTTAAAAACATTTCAATTGAACAAAAAATTGACCAATTTAAAATATTATTTTCAAAGGTGCCTAAAAAAGAAGAGAGCCTCAAACTATTTTTAAATTGTGTACAAACACAGGACGAATTAGGTGGGGCATACCAGCAGAGGTTAATTGCTATGGCCAATGCCAGGTGAAATTTACTTAAAATTAAAATTCTGTTGTAAAAAAAATATTCAGACCGCAAGAGGTGAGGCAGATGCCACCTACATTTAATATTAAACAATGTAACTAAATATAAATTGTTTATAAGAAACAAAACTAAAAAGAGATTAATATATTTTTAATAATGTCTTAAATTTTGAAACATATTTTTAATTAATGCTGATGGTTCTTTTCATAAGCTTAATCCTAGCTCTTACAGATGAAGTCATAATTATTTTAATACATACACTAATTTGTTTGCTAATTTTCTTTATTTACTTTTCATACCTTTTTGTTTAGAAGAATATATTTCATTTTAATGTTTAGTTTTGTCACTAACCTACCCAGTTAGTAATGTGTGACAGTGGGCTGGAAAGGGTGTGCCATGCGGATATAGAGTTGTAATTAAATTTAGCTTGGCTTTCAATAAAATTATTTTTGGTCAATTTTACCTTTTTTTTCAGAGCCCATATTTACTTTTATTTACCTTAGTAATGTGTGCCTGGTGTGCTTGGTAAGTCCATTTTATATTAAGTATAAATTATTTTATATTACAGATAGGATGTTAGTTAATTTTGAGATTATACAGGACCAGTGAGAAATCTTGTGTTCCATAATAGTGCCATGTTGCATTTATTTGCTTTCATTGTTAGTCACAACTTGTGAGACCATACCTCTATTAAAGTTTGGGTTTTTAATTGGATCTCAACTCTCCATATTTTGTGTGTAAATTGTGCAGTAAATCTCAGAACTGGTTGAATGGTGCTCTGACAAAATAGTGTTTATTATTACACACTTCTGAATTATACTTTTATTAAACTAAGATCACTGGATATTTTCCTAAAAATTCTTCTCTTTTTATTATTATGGCTCACAGTGAAGACCTTCCTAACCAAACTATACCAAAACCTGGACCTAAGATTAAGAATATTAACTACCTGTGTCAAATATGGCTCATTTAATTAATCATGTAGAGTTAAATAGGCTTAAAGAGATATGAGTCTGAGTAAATACAAGGTAGAACTTTAAGAGTCCAGAGTAGAATACTAAATCTATTTCAAAATAATATTAGAATGAATTTTTTCAACAACATAGACAAACAATAAATAGTGTTATTATATTTTATGTAATAAAAGCCTATTTTTCTGAAACAATTACTGGTTAAATATCTCTAGAAGAAGAACATGACTCGTAATAATGATTACTTTATTTGATTGTTATATGACAAGCTGTTGAAAGAGTGGTATGGAAACATAAAATTTAGTTTGACTTGTATAGAATAATACAAAATAATAATACTTTAATATCTGTAGTGATCTTAAAGTCATAGCACTTACTTTTGGCATGCTGTTAGATATAAAAAAAGATTGTTTTCTTTTTTTGAAATGNTTAGTTCAGCTAGTTATTGACATTATAGGGTTTATGACTGGCCACCTGGAGAAGCATTAATTCCTGGACTAGATAATATTATTCACACCTGGTAGTTGACCAAAAAATACATACTTGTCAAGCTTCATATCAAACTTAGGCTTATGAAAATCTTATGAAAGCAATGATCAAAGAAACCTGAAAATTTCTCTACTTGAAACAAAGGTTTTCCAGACAAAAAGTAATCCCTTGCTTCTGAATAAAACTATTTAAGAAAACTTTGGGATTGTAGTTTTTAAAAACTCATGTCAAATAATATGCTTCATATTAGATGATCAACCCTTACTACATCATAGTGTGACATGTCATCCCTCTAAAATGAAGTGTTTTTTAGGTGATATTTATACTTTAAAATAAATAAAAATAGAAATGTTGGGGAAAACACAGCAGTATTCAATGAACCAAAACATAAAGGGGTGGGGTTACCTCTCATCAATGTATTTAATATTATTTGTTAAATGAGCTGAGTATACTGTAATAAATATTTATTTTGTTTTGAATAGTTACTAGCTGAATAGCCCATTGTAAATTGAAATTCAAGGGCCCTAGTTATATCCTCCCACCCCATAACCCTCCTCCCTAATATCCCAATCTCCCCCTACCTTTTCCCAAAGATTTGGATTTAATATCACTNCTGATATTGAAAAGGATGAAATTCCTTGAGCCAGTTATAAATATTAACAAAGTTCAAATGTGGATAAATGAAATCCCTAATAATATATCAATTGAAACAATAAGCAGATGAAGGAATCATATTCCCAAAGTCTTCATTTGAAAAAAAATAAAATATATTATTAAAGTTAAGGGAGGTAAAAAAATTAGTCTTTAAATGTTTACAAGAAGAACATTTGGCTAAAGAATGCCAAATAATTAATTGTATCAACTGCAAAAAGAAACATATAAAAGGTACCTAATGTGAGATTATGTTTGTGGAGAAAGTGAATTTTAACAAGTATTTTTTCATGACACTATTTGAAGAAGAAGAAGAAACACCAATGAGGAAAATTCAATGTTAGAATAAGAAACATTTGACAGAAGAAAAACAGAAAGTACAATCAGAATACACAAACGATTGGTTTAATTGTATGGATCAAAATATAGACCTAATGGAGTCAATATATCAGCTAGATATATAACATTGGGAAATATATAAAGATTGGTAATTATAAGCTTTGTTTAATAACTAATAGAGCAGTCAGTGATACTGATATACAAGTAAATAGTAGATGGTTTACATTAAGAAATAAATTTGCTATTTATATGATTTTTTTTTAATATTTTTTTTGTTTGAGATTTTTACTAATAAACCTTACTTTAACATATTTTCTCTTAAAGTCAAAGCAATAAACAATGCAAAAAAAAGTAAGGACTTAAAGAAATCAACATTTAAAGAATATTTATTTATATTTTTTACCCGAAGGATATAAGAATAAGTAATATGCAAAATACAAGCAGGCAATCAGAAAACAATTCCAAGATCACTACACAATATATTATGGCATGCACAAAATGCAACATCAGGGGTCATAATTGGATTTTCAAAAGTGCTCCTTTTTTTTTTACATTAAAATCATAACAAATAGTAGTAGATACCAATAATACAATTTAATACCAAAGAAGGAACTTTCAATTAATAAATTATTATGGCCTGAATAACCTGCGACAAAAAAAAAAAACATTAATGATGTAAAAAATGCAAAAGATTGAAAATGCAAGGCTAGAAACCATATGGCTTGGAGATTTTAATTTTAAAGACATTGGAGCATTTAAACAATTCAATAAATTTTGTAATTAAAAACAATCTTATAGATAGTGCTCTTTATAAAAACATGGAAAATATACAAACATAGTCATCAAACATATTAGCTTCTAGACTCAACTATATATTTATATCCTTCCCTATGTTGATTAAATGCAACCTAAAAATCTATCCTACTGTAATTTTTAATCACTGTATACTTATATATGGAACAATAATTCAAAGACAGAAATCAAACTATAAAATGGTAAATAACTTTGATTCTCAAAAAGTACAACCCATCATGACTTCAGACTTCCAATATTGTATTGACCAATTTTCAACAGTTTACTACTTTAAAATTCTATGTTTTTTTTTTAATGGATAGCAGCCATTAAAAAATATATTCACATGTAAGAAATAGGTAAAAAGAAATAGAGGCACTCAGTACTCAAGTAGAAAGCTATTAAATTTTAAATAAAGGGGACAATAAAGAAGTTCATAAAATTAAAAAAAAATCTCTCAGGCAGAATAGATAAAAAAGATAAAAATCTAAAGTATATCATAAGTTTGTATGTTGAAAAATATACAAAGAACAAATACAATCTTAAAAAATTATCATCTATAAGATTGTTTAAGAAACCAATTTGACCAATGATATGTTCAATTTCAGCTAATAATATGATCTTATATGATGATGATGAAATGATCGATTACATTTATAATATTTAATATAATAAGTTTGTTCAGAACCCAATTTTGACACAATCATATGATAATATATGGCATTGGATAGCAAAAGCCCCAGAAAAAACACAATGCTACTTTAAAACTACTAAGCAAGATATTTTAGACAGCATAAAGAAGCAAGCCCAGGGCCTGATAATAAAAACATTTAAAAATTACAACATATATTTTATGTAATACTAGAAATATTTTTTGAAAAACTTAGAAATATTATATATTATAAGAGTTTCATATTTCAAGGATATTTTATTTTAAAGCTTAAAAATATATATAATTATTTTAAAAGCAGCCCTAGAATCACTCGATTTAGGCCTATCACCATGTTAAACCTAGTTTCAAAAAATTATGCAAAAATACTATCCAAACAAAATTGCTGAACGCATCAAAACCATAATCAGTTTGCATAAAAAATTAAACAATATACAATACAATTACATTTTTCTACACTACTCTACAATACATTAAAAATAATAGACTGTAAAAGGCAGGCCTAATCTTTTTTTGTGATTTCCGGGCTACATTTGATAGTGTCTCACATGCATATATCATTAAGAAAATTGTTAATATATTTGGATCATCTAATGTTATAATAGCATTAATAAATTACATAATTAACAAACTTATTATACCAAAATTGGGCAGAAAGCAATATGAACCAATCCTGATGAACAGTGGGATTTCATATTTTGTATATATATCAATAATTTTTACTAAAAAAATTAAAAGGCTAAATCTAGGAATTGAAATAAAAAACATGAATATGATGGATGATGCTATTGCATACCTTGATGTTGCGATATCTATTAGGGATATAACTCAGTCAAAAAAGGAATCAACTTATTTAAGGAATTTGGAGTCAAAACTGGAACTCAACTGAACATGGAAAAGTCTGTTATAGTTTCTTCTTTTTACAATAAGGTTATAAGTGGTATGGGACAAAAAGTCTCATAAAAATTCCTAGGCATGCCATATCCCTATTCAAAATGCATTGTGTGAAATAAATTTCAGAGAAATGTATAGCTTCAGCTTCGGTGGTCTAGGCTGTTGGAGCTAGGTTTGATCCTGGGCAGCCTGGGTGCTGGAAAATGGCCAATTTCTTTTGCCATTTGTATGCACCAGGGAATTTTTTCTCTTTCTGTTGTTTTAGTAACATTTGGATCAGCGTAAAAATGGATTTTCCCAGACTTTGGAAATAGAACCCACAATAATATGGAGAACAGGATTTCCAAACCTGTTTATACTGCAAGTCAACATTCTAAAAATAAAAGAAAAATGTATACTGTATAGTGTAAATAAATTATTAGTCTTTAACCCTTCAGGGTGAAACAATTTGTAAAAAATAAAATAAAATAAATTCAGAGCAAATTTACCGATCATTTAAACATAAACTTAGAATATGCCAAGTACAAAAAAAAAGCTTTCTATTCAACATCGTATCATGATTCTTAATGTGTATTCTTTTAACAAACTTAATATATTTTTCCATAACATTAACCTGACAAAAATATTTGTAAAAGAAATCACAATAAAGGCAAACAAATTTATTTGGGACACTAAAACATATTATGTTCTTAGTAAAATTGTTCAACTTCCATTTCTATGGGTATATTTGGACTCCATAATTTTACACTTAAAATATTATTAGTAAATGTTTATATAATAAGGATTTGAGTTTGTAAAATAACTTGAGAAAAATCAATTTCAAGTGCCTATAATACCTATTGACACTCCACCCCCCGCCTGCAATCAATGTATCATATAGAGTAATGCCAAAGTGCACACCAATTAAATCTGCAATTTATTTGTTTATGAAGTTCAATGACAATATCTTTAACATACACAAGGCTAACTATGCAATCTATAAATAAAATTATATCAAACATTAATATACACCAAAATTTTACTTCATATCAGAGGATCAAAAAATGTATAACATTTAAATTTTCTTTACCATCGATTATAAATTTATCTTAAAGACGTTACATAATGTTTTCCCCCACAATAAAGGGCGATTTACAATGTAATTTTTGTGCCATTAAAGAAGATATTGATCATAATCTTACTTAGTTGTAGTTATTTTCAGCCACTTAGAGGCTTGCTTCCTTGCCACTCCCCTTTACATTATGTGTCTTCCTGCACAAATTCAATCTCTTAGAACATTTTTAAAACATAACAATAATATTTTTATAGTGAATCTTTATAGGATTATATGGTTATTATGCTGCAAGGCAATTTTTTAAAACTAGATTAATACATATAATAATATTTGTTCAATTAGAGACATGTAATATCATGATTAAAGATATATATATCATACACACTTTTTTCTACAATAAGTGGAATCATGCTCAACTGGTCAGGTTAAAGTTAAAATGATTACAAGGACAAATGAATCAGTTATTGTATAAAGGAAACAAATCCAAATTTTTGCATATCAAACTGACATATACATTTTATAAATTTCAAGTCCACTCATCAATGAGTCTATAATATAATATTGTTTAGCCAAAAATGTTGATGTGAAGTCACTTTAAAAATCCCATTTATTGTATAAAGCTAACATGTCCAGGACATGTTTCCTTTATACACTCAATTCTGGTGCTGTAGTTTGCCATAAACAAAAAAAGTTTTCAGAAATTTATGCACCCATAAACATTTTAAAATTCTTGAAAAATAAAATATAATTATTATTAGTTATTTTCTTATGTATTATCATTAAGAAGATCATTAGGCATCATGACTGCATCTACACACCCATGGAGTATGTTTCTATAATAGAAAATGCTAAGAAAATGAACCCTCCTTTCATAGTAAAGATAGTTAATATTGAAGATATATATGCAAGAATATCATTACCAGCCAAAAAAGACTTTTAGTGAGAGTTTTACTGTATCCAAATACAAACATTTAACATACAAAAGACAAAGTTCAGTATAGGCCTACTGGCCAGAGAATACCTTGATTGTCTTGGCACAAACAAATTTTGTTTCTCAAAGAACACATAAAACCCCACACAGGCATACTGTAGAATGCAAAGATTCCCATTAAAAGTGCCAAACTGGATGATTTGGCTAAAATGATTAAGTATATTCCTCTAGAATATCAACAGTTTGTCCCACAATTTTAGGAATGACCTTCCACCAGCATTCAATATGACTCTGAATAATGTGTACATAACAAGTTTTGTATATTTTATATTACTTAAGATTAAGTAATATAAAATATACAAATTTTATATTACTTAATCTTAAGTAATATAAATTGGTATTTAATTATTCTTTAATTTTTCTGCATGAAAAAAAAACAGCCTAATTATATTTGTTTTATAAAGGAAACAAGTCCACTAGACAAAAATGATAACAAGTGACCTATTAATAAAAATAAATTTCTCATTATACTAAACAACTCAGCTAACCAGTTGCTTCAACTCATCTGAAGAGTTAAATTAAATCAAGATTGGCGTTTTTAAGTTACAGTTTTTTCGATTTTCTCAGAATGGTCTTCTATTATAGACTTGTTACCTTTATACAATAACTGATTCAAAATAAATTCGTGAATTTTTCTTGAGTTTTCTTAAATTTTCGATTAATTTGTGTAGTGTTTTATTTTTTTCTCTCACTCTTATTGTTATATTCAAGATGACCCATAATGTGCAATATAATTTTAATATACTATCAATAAATAAATGTGGTATAAACAATGCTGCAAAGGTTCAACAGTTTAAAAAATATTTATTTAAGCAGGATATTTCGATATTTTGTCTTCAGGAAACGAGAATTCATAATGCTGAAAACTTACATTTTAGGAAAAGTTTGGAGGAACATTATAATATTTTTTATGGAACTGGAGTAAGAGCATCAGCTGGAGTGATAGTGGGCTTCTCCAAAAAATTACAGTTCTCTGACATAAGGGTTGCTGATAATAATAGCAGATACCAAATAATTCAATTTAGGGTTGCTAATAGAAATTTTCAACTTTTTAACTATTATGCTCCAAATAATTTAAGACAAAATAAGACCCTGATGATAGAAATTATGCAGAAGATTCAACAAGACAGACATGAAATTATTTGGTTGGGGGACTTTAATTTTAGTGACATCTGGCAGTTTGATCAATTTAGTGATTTTTGTAGACAGTTTAATCTTTATGACATAGCCATGTATAAAAACATGGACAATATACAAACGTGGTCATCTAATTTAGCAATCTCAAGAATTGATTATGGTTTTGTTACCGACTCATTAGTTCAGAGATATAATTTAAGGATTGGAACTACTGTCCTATCTGACCATTCAATTATTATATATAGTAGTCTACATATATACAGCAGGGTAGTGCTCATTATAATCGGGCTAATAATTTCTCCTGTAAGAGAGTTAACCCGGTAATTGCTCCAGACTTTCAGTTTACTATAGAATGTTATTCACAGATTTATATGTTGGCACATATGTTATTGCAGTAGGAGGCTATTTTCTTTTTTGAATGGTTGACTTTGAAACAGGACTTTATTGAATATTTAGTACCCAGAAACTATTCATATATTAGGAATAGGGAAGTTGAAATAGAAATTTTATCTGCCAGACTTGTAAATTTTAACATTATCAGTTTGCAGGATGCTAAAGAAGTTAATGATATCAAAAAATCACTGTCGAAGCTAATGGATCGAAAGGATAAACTTCTTAGATATATGTCGTATGTTGAGAAATACATGAAATCTAAAAATGATCTTAAAAAATTGGCATCTATTACATTTTTTATAAAACAATTTAGTCCTGAGTTACACTCAATAGACACTAATGGAGGTATTCTATATGGAGAAGATATTATGATCGATTACATTTAGAATTATTATTATAATCTCTTTACAGCATCAGGAGTGTCCAATAACTTTGATATGATTAAGCAATGGATTGATATAGCCCCAGTGAAAGATGAGTGGAACTTTACTATTACCGAGGAACTCATTCAATCAGCAAGTAAGTTGATTAACAAGCGAGCTAGTCCGGGCCCGGATGGCATCTAATCTAAGGTCTTTAAGAGATTTCAACATGTTTTTGCAAGGATTTTAGTGAAGTATTATCAGAAACTGTTAACTGAGATTTTTATTACCACCATTATATCTTTCAGGGATATTTCATATTGAAGCTTAAAAATGGTTTCTCGTGTAATCAAGGCAGCCCTGCAATCAATCAGATCAGGCCTATCACTATGCTTAATCTAGATGCAAAAATTTTTGCAAAATTAATATTAAGGAGGTCATTGTTCATAATCAATTTGCAGTAAATAATAGATCAATTCCTGATGCGATTTCTGTTTTCTATATGACTTTACGGTATATAAAGGAAAAAAGGTTGAAAAAGGCTGGCCTGATCTTTTGTGATTTCAGGGCTGCCTTTGATAGTATTTGTCATTCGTATCTAATTGAAA
>PXIH01S0023611.1:7497-21427 GCA_003024985.2 Euperipatoides rowelli
TATATATATATATATATATACTCAACTAATATTTAAGTGTATAGGTTTTATATACTTTATATAGTCCACAGGCAGGGCCCCTAAATCCTAATCGGGGTCCCGGGACTGGAAATCTAGGCCCTTACATATTTTTTGATGAGCTTAACCTTTTTCATGAAGATTTGATGCTTTTTTTTTATAGCATGGACATTTTGTTTACCTTTTATAGACTGTGGGTCCCTAAGTCAGGCCTATAGGGCCCTTTGTGTAAGAAGATTTGATAATCTTTTTTTTTTCTTGGTTGTATGGACATTTTGTTTACATTTGTTTGGCCAAAGGGACCCTTGTTCAAGCCCATGCACCCCCTCATCATTCCTGGTCATAACTATGCAGTTTCTTATGGACTACGGCCCCATCCAACTCCCCTTTGTAGGGTCCCTGTATATAGTATATACACTTGTACATATAATAGCCTATATACTAAATAAATAGACTAAAGTACTTGTAATGTAAAGAGACAGGAGTAACAGGATCAAAGCTCTCAAGCAAAATCAATTATAATCCATTCACTGATTTATTGGTTTCAGGTTTCAGGCATATTTGACATTTTATTTATTTACCTGGCTAGGGCATTTTTATTGATCTAATTATGATACTGTATTTACTAGCTAGACAACAAGATTAGTTTTAAGGTTAGGTAAAACATAAATGGTGTTCTGTTTATTTAGCCACTGCTAGATATTTTTGCTCTCTCTTGCAATCAAAACAAGAAATCTATAAAGAGAGGAAAAATCATCGATCAATGATGTGCAACCATACAGGACAGAAGCACCAGTATACTAAACATCTCTCAATAAATAAAATAAGAAAAGGCATTAAAAAAAATAAACCAATCGGGCTAACTTACATTAAACCTAAATACTGATAGTAAAAAAAAAAAAAAAAAAATCATTAAATTCCAAATATAATATAGTATAATTTGATAACGTTTAATCTTTTATTTTTACCTCCAAGCATATCATAATAAAAATGAACCGAACTTCTGAATCATAAAGTGCTTCGGTTTAATGAAATTCTTTACTTTCAGAATTGAATGATGAAAATTATAAACTGCATGTTACTTAACAGTAATTTAGCTTAGAGTATTATATGTAATAAGACAAACTCGTACATGATTAAATTAATATTCTTTTCCCAATATTAAATAATTAGATTTGACATCCCTGCAGCCGCAGGTTAATACTTCCAATGTCAAAGTTAATTAGAATATTCTTAAAAAATGTACTCTACAGTGAAACTGAGAAAATAAAAGCACTTTTAGAATTTTAATTTTTGATGTACAGAGGATGAAAAAAAAAATATTAAAATTACAAAATAAAATTGAAGGCAGAGAGTTTTTAAAAAGTTATTACTATACAGGCTATTAAATTATTGGTTAGATATTTATTGACAGTGTATTTGGATTTCATTTATTGGCACATTTAAAACTGCTGAAAAATCAATGTAATCTATTACCGTATATGTAGGGGAGACCTCTGTACCTAGGGCTGGATTTTTTTCTCTTCAAACTGCTATAAAAATTCTATTTTTTTTTTTAAATATTTGAATGAAAATTTTGCTTCACATTCTTTATGTATTTGTTATTATATCAACAATAATCAGATTTTATTTTTTTACAATTCAAATGATGAATACACTAATTTATGAACACTGGCTTAGAAAAAATCTAACAAATGGTTAAAAAAAACATAATATACAGTACTTGAAATAATTGACCTAAATTCAAAAAATACACATTTTTAACCTTCGAGCGGTTACGTTCAAAATTTTAACATGAGCGGTCGCATGTCGTAATTTTTACGACACATAGAATCCTTTGTATAAAAGTTTCCAAATAGGCTATGTGTAATAATGAAATGATTACACATATTTATGTTCTATTTACTGTCAGGAATTTTATTATATAAAGAAAAAAAAATTCCAACAAACAGATTTTTTTGTGATTATATTTCTAATAGCTGCATTCATTATGCTTGTATATACTGTAGGCCAGGGGTGCTCAACCTTTAAGAGTATAAGAGCTACTTATNACTGACAGTCTAGGAATGACCGTGTGTATGTAGCTTAAGGGTTAAACCTCTAAGTTCCTTTTTTTTAATTATTTGTTAAATTACTTAAATAAATCTCCTTAATAAATATTCTTATTATTTTCAATTATTTCAAGCTGGTTATTTAAAGTGTCTAATGGGTTTATTTACACTTACTTAGTAGCAATAAATACCCATGATGTCACCAGGATAAGTCACATGATGCTCAGTAGCAAAATAAATACTCATGATGTCATCAGCAGGTCATACAATGCTCAGTAATAAAACAAATACCCATGGTGTCATCAGGATAAGTCACATGATGCCCAGTAGCAAATTAAATACCCCTGAGGTCACCAGGATAAGTCACATGATGCTCAGTAACAAAATACCCAGGATATCATCAGGATAAGTCACATGATGCTCAGTATCAAAATAAATACCCATGAATGTCATCAGGATAAGTCACATGATGCTCAGTATCAAATTACACATATCAGGATAAGTCACATGACATTCAGTAGCAAAGTAAATACTGTATCATGATGTCATCAGCAGATCATACAATGCTCAGTAATAAAACAAATACCTATGATGTCATCAGTATGTCATGTGATTCTCAGTAGCAAAATAAATACTCATGATATAAGGATAAGTCTCATGATGCTCAGTAGTAAAATAAATACCCATGATATCAGGATAAAGTCTCATGATTCTCAGTCCCAGATAAGTCACGTGATGCTCAGTAGCAAAATAAATACTCATGATGTCATCTGGATATGTCATATAATGCTCAGTATTAAAATAAATATCCAAGATGCCATCTGGATAAGTCACATGAGGCTAAGTAGGCAAAATAAATACCTGCGATGTTGTTGGATAAGTCATATAATGCTCAGTAGCGAAATAAATACCATGATGTCATCTGGATAAGTCACATGATGATCAGTAGCAAAATAAATACCATGATGTCATCACAATAAGTCACACTGTTCAGCAGTGCAATAAATATTCATGATGTCATCAGGAAAGTCACATGATAAAGCTGCTTGTTGCTATAAATTAATAATATTAAAGAAATTTAATTTGGGATTGGAATTTTATTGAAACATTAAGAGATTTATATTTAAAATCGTATTTGAAAATAGCTTTTTTATTGTGCGTGTAAAAGAATAAATGGCCTGGGGAGGTAGGGGTAATGGGTTCAGAGTTTCTAAAAGGATAAATGGGCAAAGGATGTAGGGGGAGGGTTAGGGGAGATGGTATTAGGGGTTGAGAGTGAGGGGGCAGGGAGATGGGAGTGTGGGGGGGGGGATAGAAGGAGGGAACTAGGGCCCATTGTATTTCTAATTACAATGGGCTTTTCGGCCAGTAATTAATAATTGAAACACGAATAATTGTTGCATTCAGATAACAAATTAATATTAAAAATTGTTTATGAAGGTTAAGTTAACCTTTAATCTCATATCTATGTTATGATGAGAGAATTGCGAAGTTATCATAAGATACTCCATGCAAAAACTCATATACAGATGCACACTTCAATGATCTTAGAATTCTAATAATATTCTCATGTTTATACTTCATCAAAATATTGACATAAATGCAGGACATATTTATACTAGAGGGAAATTAAGTTTAAATGAAACATATAAATGTGTTAAATGTTGTTATGAAAGACGACGCGTTCTATCACATTTCTCCGAGTCAGAATGCCTTTCCGATCATTCTTTGAGTGCAACACCTTTCAGCAAGAAGACAAGCTTTTATACTTTACAAAACCAACGTATATTATTTGGCAATGTAATTAAAATTTGCAGTGTAATTTCTTAATACTTTTTAATGTGAGGGAACCCTTTCTTCACATATGCCTACCCACAGTCACAAGCTTTGAGGACCCAAAGTTACATCCCTGAATAGAAAACAATACTGATAAATCAAATTGGAATTATACTGCTAAAAATCTTACGATATATATTTATAAGACTGTATTTTATATACATTATAATTATACACATTGTCAGGCTCCCCACATGGCGGGGTTGGTTGGGGCTGCAGTTCAGGGGCCAATGGATGACCAAAGCTCATAAAATACTTCATATTTATGACATACCGGTGCTTAACAGCAAAAAAAAACATAGCCTTGTAAAAACTAACAAAGTGTTCCAACAGCCCCCCTCCCCCCAAAAAAAAAAAGCTTATCAAAAATATAAGGGAGTGGTACCAGGCCCTTCCTGGATTTCGATTCCCAGGAGGGGGGGGGGGGGCTGGTCGGTTAGGATGTTGGGGCCTGCATATTACAGTTAATTCTTGATTTATGCTTGGCTATTGTCCTTGAAAATCAGAGTGTAAAGGCTCATTTATTCTTCTACGTAATATTCATCCATTGTGTAAAGACGATGGATAGCTTTGCGTAACATGTGCACAGGAGCAGTCAGGCATGCATTATTTAAAAATGGATAGCCATCTGTTGTCGTCCGTAATTATTGAAAAAAATTGACTTTTATGCAGGCCTATCCCCTGTTTGCTCTCCATCTTGTTAGCCATTTGAACCAATCATATCTTAGGTTTTCTAAGTAGAGGGCAGCACGCTGTTTTTTTTGTCCCAATTGATATTAGTTTGAAAACATCGTATTTCAATAATTGTTTTGTTATTATTTTCCAACTGATTCAATTAATTTAATAGTTATTATACATGGATTATTTAAAAAAAACATCATAGGCCTACTTGAAAATGGATTTTTTTTAAAAAACAAAAATTATTCATAATAAAAAGAGAAAAAAAAAAAAGGAATACAATAAAACCTGTCTTGAGAGACCACCCATTCTGCTATTAAATAATGGCCTTTCAAAGGAAGTGGTCTCTACTTTCCCCTTTTTTTTTCGATAAACAGTGCTCTCTCAAATACTGTATTTAAATTTTAACCCTTTCATTTTTTTTTTTTTACCTCTTAAGTGATTTTTCAAAATTTTGACTTCCAGGTGCATAATAAATGTATTCAACAACATTTAGGAATAAACATGTTTTTAAAATCAAAATTTAATGCAGATTTTAAAAATCAAAACAAAAAAAATCTATCTCTTACAGAAAGAGATAAAATGAGAAAAAAAATGTGAAAAATATTTTGATTGTGTGCAATGACTTTAAGGCGTGCAAACAGTCAAACAAAGACACTGAAGATATTTACGTAATTCTTCGAGTGGGGTTAACACTACCGGCACTGGCTAATGCAAGTCGATTTCCTAGCCACCACTAGATGGAGTAAACTCAAGTAAAATCTACAGATAGAATTATGCAATAGGCCTATAAAATAATGGAAATTAACTAAATAAATAATAAATAACAATCATTACAAATATTACAAAATAAAAAATATGCTCCACCTAGTGATCTGTCTTTTCTTATTATAGAATGTTTTCTATCACTTAAAAGGCTTTCAATTATGAAAGATTTCTGAATGACATGAGTTCAAATGGATCATTGTAACATCAGCTGTGAACAATCCATTATTATAAATGAAACAATTTTAGTTAGTAATGAGTAGATTCGATTCTCTGATTTGTCAATTCCATTCTTGGGGTATAGTCGGTATCGAATACTAACATAAGTTGATCTTCAATTCCAATTCTGTCTTTAAAGGAGACACATNAGTTTTAGGAATAGAAGGCAGAGATAAACCCACAAGACCATACACATAGACACATTTTATAAAAAATTTAATTTGTCGTAAAATTTACGACAGCGTGACCGCAAGTAGGTTAAACTGAAAATCAATGTTGGTCTAGTATTGAGATGTTATAATATTATTGTATCTTCATTTGAATTCACAAAAAAATAAAATGATTTAATTTCCTGCTTTAAAAACAACTGTAGCCTATCTACTGTATATCTTTAAAAATGCTAAAATTTTAGTTCTACCACCATTTTGATAAGGATGGGACTCCATGGGAGTATAGATATTAATGGAGTTTTTGTTATCATTCTTTTGTTCATTTTAAAATCATACAATCTTTATCCAATCATAACACAACTGATAATGCTACATTTGTATGACCTACAAGAAACAAATGATAAACATAACATGATCAGAGGGGTGCTTTATGTCCATTGGAACATAATTTTTGCATGAAAGTGATTAAAAAGCTTTAATATATAGACAAAAGTTATTAGTTGCATATAAAACCATATGTTATTAATGGAAGCAAAACACCATTGCAGAATTGTAATAAATGTGGCCATGAGCTCAACTGGATTTTCAAGTAAATGACTGTATAGTCAACTCTTAAATTTTTTTTTAAACATTCTCTCCAATAATATCAGAATTAGGTAGTTAATTTTCATATTTTAAAAATTATTATTAAGCTTACAAAAGTTTAGTTTTCTTCGAAGAGTATGTTGTGATAATAATGTACACTATAACTATCTTGTTTAATAGTCTAGTACACCAAAACTTGAATTGGCTTCTATTATATGGAATAGAAACAAATTTTACTAATTTGGATTGTTTAAAGTTGGGCAGGTCTGGAGATGATTCCCTCCATTATTTTTCCCCAGGGACCAAAAATATAGTCAGCAAAACTATTCATACATAGATCCCAATTCTATAAGGCTGCGTCACACTGGACGTTGCGTTGGCATAGCGGGGACACAATTTTTATAAAGCACATAGTTTTTAATGGGATGCGACAAATAGACATTTGCATTAGTTTTGCCGTCATTTGCGGCTGACTTGCGGTAAAAAAACCATAGAGGTTGCTTTTAAAATTTATACGTGGACTTGCGGCCGCTTGCATAGGAATCTATACATTTTTTAAATAAAGCATTGTTTTCAATGGGATACACCATATACACCGCAAGTTTCATGCGATTAAGATCTTTCTATTTCAGATCTGACATCTTGCTTTCATAATTGAAAAAGTTGTGTTATTGGACTAAAAGTTCTAAAATAAGAAAAACCAAAAGCAATGCTTGAACTTGATCAATTAATTTTAAATAAGAAATAAAAAAGAATGGTATTCTGAACTCAAGCTGTCGTCTTCTGTTGCCGATCTTAAAAAAAAAAAAAAAAAAAAACCCTACAAAAGATGAAAGATTTTTGTGAGTGCGCTTTCTTGAAATGAATAATTGCTATCGTATTTCAACAAATCAAAAACTGTTTCTCATAGATCAGGTAAAAATGATTTAATCTTGCCAGATGAATGAACAGATCCCTGACAATTGATTTTAAGGAATGTGAGTTCATCCTTTATTAACCCTGCAGTAGTCGCGGTATCTGTGAGATACACATTGCACCTTTAAAAATTAATTTCTAGCTAATGTGCAGAGCTAGNAAAAGAAATTTTCTGAACCTCTTCACTCAGTCAAAAATAATGATGACATTTTATATGATGTGCAAATGATTGATTATTTATATAATTATTATTATAAATTATTTGCAAACACCAATTTTATTACAAATATTTCTCAAGATGTTAATAAGTGGTTTAATGAATCTCAGCCAAAAGAAGAGTTCAATTTTGAAATAATAGAAAAACTAATTAATGAAACTTTAAATAAAATTAATAAAAGAGCTAGTCCAGGGCCAGATGGCATTACAGTGAAAATCTATAAAGTGTTCTCGCATGTTTTCTCAAAAATTCTTGTAAAGCTCTTTACAAAACTGATTAATGTGATACATTATAAATTGTTTGGGTTTGATGGAATAAACCCAAACAATTTTATTTTAAAGCTCAAAAATAATTTCTCTCATTCTAGTGGCAGTCCTATAGTATCTGACATTAGGCTAATAACTCTTCAAAATTTAGAGGTAAAAATTTTTGGTAAAATTATCTTGGAAAAAATGGTCCAAAAATTAAAAGAGGTTATAGTCCTGAATCAATATGCTATGGCTTCAAGATCTATCCATGATGCAATTTCTTTGTTTCATCTTCATTGCAGCATATTAAGAAACACAAGCTGAAAAGGGCAGCCCTGATATTTTGTGATTTCAGGGTGGCGTTTGATACAGTCTCTCAGTCTTATCTTATAAAACAGATTTTCAAAATTTTTGGAAAATCTAATATATCAATTGCCTGTGTAAATTATATAGTAAATAAAATGATTATCCCAAAAATGGGAAGAATGCAATTTGAGGCTATTCCATTAAATAATGGAATATCACAAGGATCAACATTGTCCTCAGCATTTTTCTGTCTATATATTAATAAATTATTAAAGAAAATAGCAAAATTAAAATTGGGAATTGTTGTGGGACAGAGCTTGATATATGTAGATTCAATAGCATTTCTTGATGACATCGTGGTGATTATTGAATAGCATTTCTTGATGACATCGTGGTGATTATTGAATAGCATTTCTTGATGACATTGTGGTGATTATTGAATAGCATTTCTTGATGACATTGTGGTGTTTATTGATGATGTGAGTAATACACAGTTGATTATTCAGTGTTTTCAACATTTTAAAAATAAAACAGGTACAATGTTAAAATATAGATAAGTCAGCAGTATTCACTCCATATAACAATAATATTGTTAGAGGGTTGGGAAGAAAGATTCTCAAAAAATTTTTGGGCTTCCCTTTCCCTTATTCAAGGATTAGTACAAGAAATCAAATTCAGGAAAAAATTTTGAATTTTTATAAGAAGAATATCGAATATGCTAAATATAAAAAGTTGTCAGTAGTGCAAAGAATTCAAATAATCAATTCGTTTTTTTATAGTAAGCTGACATATTTTTATCATCATATTACCTTAAAAAAATTTATTAGTGAGGTAAATGTTATAATTATCTAATAAATTCATATGGGGTAAAAAAATGTTTCTGGCTAATAAAATTGTACAATTGCCTATCGGAATGGGTGGCCTAGGGCTACATATTCTTAATGTGAAAAATAATACAGCATTATATAATAGGGCATATGTTTTCTTTGATATGTACTTCAAATTTTTTTATTTGCCTGATGTAAGGCCTATGGACACTCCTCCTCCTCAAAATCTTATTGAAATATATAGAACCTTACCTGATATGTCATCCATAAAAGAGGCTATTGGGTTGTTTATTGATATAAATGATACTTATGATATTTGTCAGCCTCTTAAATTAAGTATAAAGGCAATGTCAGGGCTCATTTATTTACCTGTACTTNCATTGATCTTCAATAAAAACATTTAATTTAAAGTATGAATTAAGTGTTCAAAGTTCTTCAAAACAAGCTATTTTCACACAAGTGCTGACATTTTCAATAATAACAATAATAATAATAATGTGAACGGGTATCCTTCCTTTATTACAGCACACAAAATATGTGAGACGTCAACTAGCAGTTTACTCAAATAATAGATAAGTAAACAAGAATAAACCAATTTTATCCTTTTCACATTGACAAACATTTAATAGCCAAGATCTTTCTTAACTGGAACGTAATCAACTGGTGTATAGAATTATCTTATACAATAAATATATGACCTTGGTACATAAAGGGTTAATAATACTATGCTAAATACAACAATAATTTATATTAATTTGTTAATATTATCGCTTGTTGTGGTCACTATTATACTAGTTGCTATCCGGCTGTTACTAATACACTATTTGATAAATGGAACTGAGGTATTTCAAACCAATATACTGGATATAGTTGTATAGGTGATCAGGCACCCTCACATCCTAATCAGGGCCCCAGGAGTGGAAATCCAAGTGAGGCCTGGTACTGCCCCCTTATATTTTTGATATTTTTTTTTTTTTTTGATGTTTGAACACTTTTTGTTAGGTGTTACAAAGCTACACTTTTACGATAAGCTTTTTTTTTTGGGGGGTGGGCTGTTAAGTAGGACCGAAATGTCATAACTATGTACTGTCATCTTATGTAATTTGTCATCCATGGCCCCTCTATAGCCACGGCACTACAGCCTCAACCAACCCACTCCCCCCACAGGCCTGCTAGCGATTCTAGTAGGTAACGTAGAGGCATTTTTTAGAAACTTTTAAAAAGGGAATCTAATTTTAATTAAAAAAAAACAAACTAAAAAAAAAAATAGGAATAAAAAAATCAGAGCTAGAAAAACAAATATAAAATTATATCCTAATGAATAATACAAGAAATTCTGCAAAAAAAATTAAATTTCATTTTCTACACAGTTTTTTTTTTTTTTGGTTAAAAAAAGGCAATAAACAATAGATTTTATTTAAGAAAGCTTTATTGAAGGAAGCTGTTAGTACCATGGAGGAATTTGCTTTCCTTCTCTCTCTCTCTTTTACTTAGTGTCTAATTATCTCTGTCAGACATCACTTAAAAGGGGATTTTAGACTATCCATTATCTGTTAAATATTCTCATGCATATTTTAATCCAGCCTTTGGTGGAATTCTAATCTTCTGCTGTCTGGTACTCATGACACTTGTGATGAAAAACAAGACCTCCTACAATATGAAATTAAAATGAATTTTTAGTGATGCCTCTCATTAATTGTAATTTATGAAACTAGAAACAATAGAGTTAGGAAATGCGCAACATCATGATTTCTTCAGGTCACTTTAATAAACAAGTTGATGAAGTTAATATAAAAATGAGGTAATAAATGGCAGAAGATTAAAAACGGAGAAAAGTAATCACTGAGAGAGGCCTCTGCAAAAGCTATGAGTCACAGTCAGATCAACTTTTAAGAATAATATACTGTATCTGATTATATATTAAATCAATTTGAGTATACTAACTTCACGAAATAACATCTAAAAGAACAAATTAAAAATGTTCTTAAAATTCAAGTAGGAATTTATTACAATATATATATATACACAATCACACATATACACATATATACACATATAATATACACACACAGTGCATATAACATCCATCTTATATACTCAGTTTAAAGTATTGAATGTATAATATATTATGTTAATAACAGTATATCGTATTATGTTACTTAGAATAACAGGAATAATGTGTTATGTCTATCGTAAATTACTTTATGTTATAGAATCGTAAAACGTCACAAACATCAATATCTATGTTCCTGGTCAATGATATTTTGTATTCAAATTAACTAAACTCAACATATTCCTATACTTTTCACCATTTTTTTATTTTGTTTTTAGGTTGTGATTGTGTTTAAAAGAAAATGTTGACTTGCAGTATTTACCATTATTTTAAGCATACGGTAATGTTTGTACCTACGCCTTATTTTTCAGCAAATTAAATAAACTGAAAAGTGTGTACAATTTATTCATGAATATCAAAATCTAATTAGCGCTTAATCCGAATCATGTCTTGAGATTTTAATTACAAAAATTTCTTCTATTTCTGTGTCACGTGATAGATTTAATTGTCCCTTTAATTTGTCATGAAGTTGGTTGACTGAACATATTCAAAGACATAAACGCATGAAATGCAGGCTCTTGTAAAATTAAATTATAAATGCAAATAACGATAAGTAATATTCTAAACGGCAAACGGTGTGACGAATGGGCAGTTACATGTGAAATCTAGAAAATGATTGCCTGTAAAGGAGAAAGGTAGGTAAAAGGATGGAACAAAAACATTTTTACCAAAGAAATTAAACAAACTTAAAAGCTATTCACTATAAAAAGAAAAAGGCCAAGCAGACGTCTTTCTTCATTTTAGAATTTGCATAAAACATATTTAAAAATAATGTGCAACTGCCATTTATTTCGCTTGGACTTTTTTAATTATTAAATATACATCAATTTTTACATTAAAATTTACATAAATCCAATTAGACAAAATGTTCTTTATTGAATCCATGCCCTCAAACATTATCATTAAATTATGTTATTCTGAGTATCAGAAATATTTGCTTAGTTCTTAAAAGGAAATACAATTTTTTTTTCGCCAATATCTGGAATTGTATCTAGGACTCGAGATAGCCTATGATTTTGTCCGTCATAATATGAAGGCGATGGCAAAACCTCTCTGCCAAACGAACAAACAAGAATTTGCATAGTTTTAAAATCTGATATAAAGTTGTTAAGTAATGAAGATAATTTGTCAGAACTTTTTAAGTTTAACTCCTGATAATACAAATACAAATATGCCGGACAACAACAGACTCAGCGAGGTTGTCCCTGGTCCTAATCANTTGACTTCACACATGGCCAGTCAAGGATTTATCCACAGCCCAGGTATGCGAACAAATCGTTACGTGTATGGGGCCCTTAAGATGAGCGACCAGAGGACTGACCTTGTTGTAAGGGTAATAGACCAGGGAAGCACTTAAAAAAACAAATTGCAAATTTCAATAAGAGAGAACCTCTTCTGACTTGAAGGGAATCTAAATTAAAAAAATTTAGAGAGGCATTATAACTAACATAATCCTCTCCAAGAATAACCTTCAAAGCTCTTTGACTTTTATGTAATAATTCAATAGAGCAGACTTGGGATTTGGTTAATGAACTTGACCATACCGGGGCACAATATTCAACACATGGACGAATATAAGTAAAGTAAGTTAGTAAAAGCAATTGATGGCTAAATCCAAGTCCTTTGAGCCTATAGAGATAAACATGTTTTTATTTGCCTATTTTATAATGTTAGAAGTGTTTAGGTCCCATTTGAGATTGGCCTGAATCCCAACAAAAGGATCTTAGCGCAGCGATTTCATCAAGGGAGACATTACCCAAAAGAATAGATGTATGAGGTTTTTGACGCATGAAACTATGGATAAGAATATTTCATTTATCTAGATTAAGAAAAAGTTCAATTTCCAAAGTGTGGGAGAACAATTTATCCACTATGGTTTGAGGCAAAGATAATGTATTTTCATTGATGACACAAGAAATTGATAGATCATCAACAAATTTAAGATAATTGTCTTCATCAATTAAAATATTGTTAACTAAAATTGCAGAAAGTAAACCAGCTAAAATAGATCCCTATGGGACACCATTTGTACTAGTATATGAAAAATGAAGAAAAACATCAATCATTTTAAGTGTATGGCTCTATTTATAAGAAAAGAGGAGATCCAATTAAAAACAGACTGATGTGGTAGTATATAAGACAGATTATCAAGCAAGACAGAATGATTGAGGTTGTCGTAAGCCTTACTGAAATCTATAATTAAGGTACAAACTGAATTAGAACTAGTTTCAAGTTGTCGAAGAGCAAAATCAATGTAAAGAGTGAGGTACTGAGTAGAGGATCTTCCAGAAATACTTCCAAATTGGTATTTATCGATTACAGGCAAAATTGTGGGTAGTATGTTATTCAAGATATGTCTTTCGCAAATATTTCCTATGGGAGAAGTTATGGCAATAGGTCTGTCAAATACCAAAGTGGTAAGGCTTCGTTGGACTGTTCACAATCTTCCTCATAGAGCTTCCCTCCCCCCTAATTTGCTCTATTCTATCCCGAGGAAGATTATTTATTTGGAAGATAATTAATTTACATCCAAGCCTAATCTATAACTACTTATCTCCGAAATCAACGCTAATTAATTGCAACATAGCTCATAGCTATATAAGATATTGAATACACCTACTAGGATGGGGGACCTTATTCCAGTAATATGCCTTATAAAACCAATTTACTCATCATTGCTAATAAGTAAATTTAATTTATAATTGCATGAATCATGGAAACTGAGCCGCTCTTGATCATATTTGTAATACATGCGGTGCGGGCGTGAACAATCACGCCGCCTACCTCTTTGCATCACAAATATGATTTCTAACTGGGAAAGTATTTCTATTATCTCCAAAGCTCATATGTGGGGTAGCGTAGCGCTCATATGGCACATGCGCGTCCACATATATACCTGCATAGATCGGAGAAATAAATTCTGGGGTAATCACCGAGTGTATATTATATCTTCAAAACTAGCCTATATCTATACTTACATGC
>PXIH01S0023613.1:0-14406 GCA_003024985.2 Euperipatoides rowelli
GACTGGGCCCTAGGAGGCTAGCTATTACGACCCGGTGTAGCCTACGTTCAGAGATAGGTATCTGACAGTAAGATGATGGCAGGGTTGATTTAACACCTGGGCAAGTGGCAAATTGCGACCAGGCCCCATTGTCAAATAGGCTACCAATACACAATAAATTTTTTTTAATATACAGTAGATACTGTATATCATTGAATATCTAAATAATCTCAGACAGTGACACAATAAAGCAGGGGAGTCAAACTCGCGGCCCTAAGCAATTATTTGTGCGGCCCAGGCCCAGGCAATTACGGTATGCTAATATCGCGTAACCTTACACACAGGCGCACCATTTCCATAAAACCCTTATTAATTTGGGCAATTATTCAGTGTCTGGTAAGTTAACATTCAAGAAAAAATATTACTATTTATTTAAATGTTGTATTATTTTAAACAATTTTAATGATTATTCATTTATTTCAATCCTTTGAATTCAGCATGTCTCTATCAAAGCCAAGTGGTAGTAGAAATAAACAAAATTGCTGACGAACATAGAAATTTTCAAGAAAAGTGAGAGTTGGAGCGTTTCAATGAAAATTGATTATGAAGCTTTCCTTTTTTTTGCGCCCACATAAACTTAATAACCTTGTTTATTTGGCCCACGTCAGGTTTTGAGTTTGACATGCTTGCAATAAAGGATTGAATAAAGAAGATAAAGTCTCAAGCCTTTCCCCCTCCCTACTGACCCACCATACTTTTATTTTTAAAACTTGAGATTACTAATTACTATTCTTCAAAAAAAAATTTTTTATCAATGAATGAAATAAATAAGATTTTAATTTCTGATCAATTTTTTTTTAAAAACAAAACAATTTTTTGAAATTATATGTCTATTTACATTCCAGTCAAAAATTATTTATCCTTATGAAAATTGTTTTGTATTTAATATCTTTTATTTACGGTATGAACATTTTATGTTATCAATTTTTTAAAAAAAAGTGTGCAAGGATAAGTTTATTTGCATTCATACAAAAAAAAAAAAAAAAAAAAACCTACCTACTGCACCTACCCTAAAATTTTACAGCTTGTTACCGGAAACAGATATATTATTTTATTAGGTCTAATCAAAACTTTATATTATTCTTGTTAGCATGAATATAATAAAATAATCCTAATATTCATTTATTATTTATTTTTTGAGATTTGCTTGTAAAATTTAAGGCGAGTTTTCACGAAATGAACCAGAAAAAGGTTGGTTCAATTGGTTCAATGTGGTTAGCTATAAAACGTCACATCCGATATGTTTGGTTAGACTTTTGGTTAACCAATTAGATGATCGCAAAAACTCTTTGGTCAGCTTTTGTAGTTAGTTTTAAAAATAAAAATAGCTTCTGGGAAGCAAAAAAATAATGGTAACAACAATGGCTGGCAATAAAAATGTGTTAATAATTTAAATCTCTGAAAATATAATAAATTTCACATCCAGAGTTAATTATGACCTATTTTTACAGTTGAAGAGCCATTCTAGACCCAGTATTAGGCTACCAAGATATCGGGATCTTCAGCTTTAGATGGTTTTCATGATCCCTCATTAATGTTATATAACATAGAATTATGATAAAATAAAAATAAAGCAAGAGAATGCTAGATTATTAAATGCTCAAAATAATTCCAAAAAATCTCTTATTGATACAAAAATAATGATTATTTGTTTATATTTTATTATACTTTATTATTCCAAAGTCATAATTTGATTTTTATTCCATGAGATAGAAAATAGAGTCAATTACAAATCAGTGATAGAAGTTGCACTTAGAAATAGTATCTAACATAGTAGTCTTCTGAAATACAAGAAAAAATTGTGTGTAAAAAAAAACTCAAATCTCTAAACTGAAATAAAACCTGGCCATCAATAAAATATTAGCTGTTTCTTTCGATAAACTTATAACTAGAAAACTATTATTATTATTGTTGTTGTTTTAAACAAGGACTGTATAAAGCCTAGCGCTTATAAAGTAGTTACTTTAGTATAAATTAGCTGTATAAAATCATAAATCAATTAAAATGTCAATACAAATTTTATAAATTGTATTATTTTAGTCATAAAACAATTATTGAGAACTTTAATTTATTGCCAGAAAAGCCAGTTAGATGTTTTTTCTTTTATTATTATTACTTCATGATAGGAGGCTACCGTATTTTCTTATTTCCAGAATGTTTTTAACTTTATAATGTATTATAATCGAAGACAAAGGTATTTATTTATTTAATTATTAAATAAATAAAACCTATCAACAAAATTATAGGTTCTTCTTCCAAAATGTTAAAATTAAAATCATTTCCGCTCTCATTTGTTATGATTAAATCTTTCACCTTAACCAACATTTTTTTAACCAAATCAATCAAACCAGCTATCTAATTTGGTTCATTTGGTTCGAGAAATTGGTTAATCAAAAAATGAACCATAGCACGAAAACTCTTCTGGTTGGTAACCACAAGCTGGTTAGATCACCAAAACACTTTGGTCGCTAACCAGTTTCTGGTTCAGGTCGCAAAAACTCGCCTTTAATATACATTATATGTCTATTATAAACTCATGACCAAAAGTTACAGACTAAACTTGATTCACTTATTGGGGTCAAGTTAGAACTGTTACATCAATGGTCAGCTAATGCAATCACTATACTTTATTGGCTTAATATTTAGTCAAAGTCAGAAATTATAGAGAAATTTTTATTATTATTTTAATTTTGAAATAAAAGTGCAACAAATTCATTTCAGAAAACGCCTAAGAAGTTTCCGGAAACTGGACCTCTTTTTATAGGCTGTACCGATCAGAACCTTTCAGCTCTCTCCATTCACATATTTTCTGAAAAGTTGCTAAAAATAATATTTTTTACATTATTCTATCTTAATATTAAATTAGTCCGTCATGTTTTATTCGAAAAAAATGAATAAAAGCTTTAGTTTAGAAAAGTTTAAACTTACCTTTTGGTGATTCACTATTTTTAGAAGTTGGCTCAGGTATTTCCATGCACTAAAACAAATAGAGATATGTGAATGTACAGTACATTGTATAGTCTAACTAAACATTTCTAATATTTCTTAAGATTAATATACAATTCAGTAAACATATTTTTCAACTAAACATTAATATATTCAAGCAAATAAATGTAAAGTATATCCGATAAAATTTTATTTCATTAAATAATATAACAATATTGTCAGAATATACATGTATGTAGTGTTTTGTATATTATTTAAACATTCTAGCAAGTGTAAATAATGATTTAATTACAAAGTGGTATAGGCTAGGTCTTATAACGTGGTTGGACAGTAAAGATGAATTAGCCAGCCGCCGTGATACCTTATAAATTTATTTTAATGAAATTAACATTAAACATTACAATGTAGATCCAAAGCGTCTCTCAATAGACCTGTTAAAGTTTTTTTCATTCCTCACAATAAGTAATCAAAGTTTATTTACAGTTACAGGTTGTACAATCATTAGCAACATAGTCTAAGATAATTCCAACTATAACTTTTATTCTCGATCTCCATTCGGTCAATAATCCTTCATTATGCTTCAGCGCATATCCAACTCATATCCAATTCATAATATCTAAAATACAACTTGTTCAACACGTTATTCCTCTGGCGTTCGAAGGTTCGATATAGAAATTACTTGTAATGCATATGTATAAAACTAATAATAATTATTACATAATTCTATTCCATCATTGCCCCCCTTACGTATAAAGTAAAGTTTTTATCTGCAGTCGTTCTCAAGAAAAGGTTCACGGCAATCCTCATCGCTTCAGTTTGTCCCATGGTACTCCTTTCGTAAAAATATCCGCTTTAAGTATTTCTGTTGGTTTGTGTACCAATGTTAGTTCCCTTCTCCACCTCTTCTCTGACCTTGTACATTTTTCGATTGAAGTGTTTTGCCCGCTGTTTTACACTCATAACCCGAGCCCACTCCATGGCTGACTTGCTATCCATATATATCTTTATGGGTCTATCCAAGCTTTCATTCATCTCCAGCTCTTCCAACACATTTCCTAGCCATGTAACTTCTTTTACCGCTTCGCACAATGCGTTGATCTCTGCCTCGCAGGTTGATAGGGCCCCCAACTCTTGTTTCCTGGTATTCCATGTTATGATCGATCCACCCATCACTGAACAGTATCCTGTGTGAGACCTACCGTCTCCTGTCAAGCACCAACTTGCATCTGAGCTTGCTTCTATCATTCCTTCATTGGCCACATATTCTATTCCTAAGTCCTTTGTGCCTTGCAAATATCTCATTATCCTTTTACGTGCCGTCAGATGTATCTCTCTCGGGTCCTTGCTGAATTGTGCCAATTTGTTTACGGCATATGTGATGTCGGGCCTCGTCCCATTTGATATGTACAATAATGATCCACTGATCTCTTGATAGTTCTGTACATCGACAGCTTGATTCCTCGTATATCTCCACATTTTGGTTCATATCCACCGGTGTGCGTACAGTTTTGCATTCCTCCCTTCCATATATTTTCAGTATTTTTTCTATCTGTGCTTTTTGTGTTATGCGATAGCCTATCCGTTTTCTATTTTCTTGATCTCTATCCCCAAAAATGTGCCATCTCCCATCTCCTTTCTCATCTTGAATTCTTGCTGTAGTGCTCCCATTTTCCAGCCACTATGCAGTCATCAACATAGATGCCCATTATTATAATTTTTTTTTCTCTGATTATGTATACACTGTGGTCACTATTCAGTCTTTTGAATCCCAATTTCACTAAGGCGTTGTTCAGTCTTATGTTCCAATTTTTCCCAGACTGTGGGAGTCCGTATAGGCTTTTTTTGCAGTTTGCATACCTTCTTTGTACCATCTGTCCATCCTATCGGTTGTAGCATGCAGATGTTTTCTTGCAATTCTCCATACAGGTTCGTTGTTTTTACGTCGTATCTATGCATGTTTAACTTGTATTTTGTGGCGAGTGCTATTATCAGTCTCAACATTTCTGTTTTTACTACTGGGGCGTAGTTCTCTGTGTAATCAATTCCTTTCACTTGGTGTGTTCCCGCTACAACTAACCTTGCTTTTAATCTTGTGACTTTGCCATCATCATCACATTTGACGCTGTACACCCATTTACTTCTCAGTACCTTCATATTGCTTTTTCTTTCGACTAGTTCCCAAACCTTGTGTTCATGTAATGACTTTATTTCATCATTCATTGCTTCTTCCCATTCCTTCTGTTACTCGGACTTCAAGCCTCTGCATGTGTGATTGGTGTATCAAGTTTTCTTACCACCATCTGATTTCCTTGTTCTTTCTCAGACTTCCATTCCGACCTCCTTGCTCTTCAGTCTTTCAATTCTTGTTCCTTTTCCATTTGTATTTTTTTTGTCTCTTTCCATCACTACTCCTTTTTTTGTTCCAAATGGTCTTCCTTTTTTCATTCTGTGGGTTGGTTCTTCTGCCGATTCTCCTGTGTGTTCTTCTATTGGTTCTATCTCTGGTTCTTCTGTAGGTTCTTCTATCATTTCCTCTTGTCGTTCTTCCATTGAGTTTTGAACTTTTGTCCTCTCTAGTTCCTGGGATAGATCTATTTCATCCCCTTGTCGGTTGATGCATTTGCCTGGTGCATTCTTCTGTGTTGTTTGTACCTGTTGTGTATTCTATTTCTCCTATGTTTATATTTACTAAGTTGGTATCTTCACACGGTCCACTCCTCTTTTGCCTTCATTGAATTTGATGTCTCTTGTTTTTTCAACTTTGCTCATTTCTGGTAATAGACACGGTATGCCTTCCTGTTTCTAGAGTAGCCTAAGAATATACAGTACCTCTCACTGCTTTTGGCTGTCGTTTATTTCGAAACACTTTGTTCACCCAACAGTATGCCAGGCATCCGAATTTCTTCAGGTGACTTACCATTGGTTTTCTTCTGGTCCATCTTTCTATCGGGGTTTTATCCTCCAAATTTTTTCTGTATGTGCAATTCCTTAAATATACTGCTGTTGCCACAGCTTCTGCCCAAAATTTGTTTGGTAGTCCGGCGCTTGTTCACAGAGTCCTCGTTGTATCCAGGATTGTTCTGTTTGCCCTTTCCCTTTGCCATTGCTTTGTGGTGTATATATTATTGGTCTCTCATATTTTATTCCCTCGTTGTGAAACATTTTTTGGAACGTGTTGTTTACAAATTCGGTTTCATTATCACTTCTTACTCTGCATATCTTCCTATTCAGTTCTTTTTCCCTATTTTTTAATATCATGAAATTTTCGTAAGCTTCACTTTTATTTTTTAGCAGCTCTATGAAGATTCTCCTTATGTATGAGTCTATGATTGTGAATATAATTCAAGTGTTTTTTTGGTATATTCATTGGGTTGTCACACAAATTTGGTCCCTGTCAGTTTTCCTAGTATGCAATGTTCACAGTCAATTGTCACTTTTATTGTATATCAAGCCATTCACCATATTTTTGTCTTTCATTATGTTCATATAGTTTTGGTTCACATGTTCTAGCCTATTATGCCATAATTGTTTGTGGTTTATCATTTTTTCTATGTTTCTCAGTTGTTTTTCTATTTTTATTTCACATGCTGTGTTGTGTGTTTTCATCTCCTTACTTTCCCTTTTACTCAGTACATGTTGTTGTGTTGGTGTGCTTGTGCTATTACTATACCTTTTTTGTTGAAGTTTACTTCATTCCCTCTGTTTACTAATTCTTTCACTGACATGAGGTTATCTTTTAGTTTTGGTACATACAATACGTTTTTCATTCCAATTTTTACGTTTTTCCCTCTTGTTTGTAGCTCCATTTTGACCTCTCCCTTAGCTATGGCTTTTGTTATACGCCCTGATTCGGCCATACTAATTTCACGTTCATATTTTTCTATATTTTTCTGATATCATATGGACTGAACATCCTGAATCTAGGTTCCATTCACATGTATTACAACGTAGATCCAAAGCTTCTCTCAATAGACCTGTTAAAGTCTTTTTCATTCCTCATAATAAGTATTCAAAGTTTATTCTAATTACAGTTACAGTTGTACAATCATTAGCAACATAGTCTAAGATAATTTCAACTATAACTTTTATTCCCGATCTCCATTCGGTCAATAATCCTTCATTATGCTTCAGAGCATATCCAACTCATATCCAATTCATATCTAAAACACAATTTGTTCAACACGTGGTTCCTCCGGCGTTCGAAGGTTCGATATAGAAAATACTTGTAATGCATACATATATATAAACTAATAATAATTATTACATAATTATATTCCATCACTAGGCTATAACAATTTGTAACTATATTGGAGGAATATAATATTCATAAATCACTTCAACCAATCAGCAGATGACAATAGTCAAAAGTCATGCAAATGTTAATATAGTTAGCATCAGAAAATTTTCAGGGAAATTTTTTTTTGTCTTCATGTTCTCTTCCTCTGGTCCAATCTCTAAATTAGTTGCATAAATTTAAAATGGCAGTAAAAAATTTGTTTAGCTCTTAGTATCATTACTATGACAAGTATAGTTTTAGCTGTCACATGCTGAAAGTGTTGTAAACATACAGCCTAGTTTGGCACTTAGTAGAAACTTAATAAAAAAGCAAATAAAACATAAATGGCAAATAAAATGTCAAAAATATTGGTAAATAAAAACAGCATTGAATGACTAATTATTTCAATTAAAAAACTGTGAAATAATTATTAACATATCAGCATAAACACATCAGGAGCAGTGAAAGAAACATTAACATCAGTGAAAAATAAGAAGCAAACTATGATCTATAAAATAAAAACTGGAAAGGCTAGTTATTAATTAATGGTAAACTTTTAGCTATTGTGTTATCAAACATTTCAAGCATTGGACTGAAATGTTAAAATATCTTCAAACAGTTTGCAATCAGAAGCTTCCTCAAAAGACAGCATGGCTTTTCCTTTAGTTGTGTAAGCTAAATTCTAATGATAAGCAGGAACTGAAGGGAAAAACAGTAACAATCTAATATGTGGGCTTAGTGTTCCATAGGTTTCAAGCTTGTAATCCCTTTGGATTAAAACTAAGCAACATCATTGGAGCATCCTGAATCAATTTTCTCATATGGATTAATTATAAAAGAGATCCAAGGATTTTTATCTGTGTCATTTGCCAGCCAGCACTCCTGTGTCTGCACCTGTTTCCAGTCTTACTTGTTCTAGTCTCAATTGCTAGCTAGCACATAAAGTGCTAGCCCTGCCATTAAACATATTCAGATCCAGAAAAACCTTGATTGTTAATCTACAAAGCGATCTACTATTATTCTCCAGTAAGATTACCTCACATCTTCAAGTTACATACTATTTAAATAATTGCCATTAAGAATATATTATTATTTGCCAAAAAATTATAATTAATTAATCTCTAGTGCCCCAATATTGTATTTTATGTGAAATTTGAAATATAAATAGATATAAATGAATAGATTAGGTTTGTCCAAATAAACATGTTTAAAATATATAAACTTGATTCAAAGTATTCTTTGCCCATACCACCATTTTTGAAGAAATCATGACACACCAAAAGATAAGCACAGAGTTCTAATAGTAATGGAAGCTGAATTATTTAAAAAACTTCAGTAAAATTTGCTGCTTTACTAAAATTGCAGTCACACTACAGTACAGTCTTCCATACATATAGAAAATTATACAGTATGTTTATAATGTATGTTTAACAATATATATCAGGGATATATACAGTTAGATATTGTAATGGACCAGTCGATCGAGGAACTAATTCGCCGATCACAACCGTATTCACAATTGTATTCAATTTACAATTAATAATTAATTATTGAATAAGAAAATGCAAGATCATACAGTATATACTGTAGTATGAAAGTCTAAATAAATGATCTATTACTATATGAAAATAGTATTACAAAAAAAGCGTTGTAAGCATCGTGCCAGTGACGTTAAAATATGATTCCACTGGTGTGACACCAGACAGAAGTCTGCGTAAATCAGCCTGTATAGTAAGGTCTGCATTCCCACTTGTCACGAATAGGTAAAACAACAAAGTAACATTAGTTAATGCTTGGTAATAAGCTTGTTGTGACGCAAAGCATCAGTTTTTAACAAATAATGGTTATAACTAATTAAATTTTTAAAGCACCTTCACTTAAAATGAGTGTATAGAAGAAAAGCCAAATTTATCGTTTTAATGAAGAACATGAGCTTTTTTTTTTACTTTTACAATGATTAATATGTAATCTTCTGTAGCTATTTCTAAAAAAGGGGATTTTGAGCATCATTTCACCCCTCCACAGTAAATATAAGGGTTATTTACATATTAATAAAGAATACTATACATATACAGTANCTGTATATATATACAAAGAAATCTACTTGATCTAACTGAATATCTTGATATACTATAATGATTGACTCTCCAATTGCACACTAAATAATTATCAAATGGAACACTTAAAATCACATTTAATGATATTTGAAATAATCAGGATCCCTTTGTTTTTCAGCTTTAAATAACGGCTTAAAATTTCCTGACAGTCCATTTTAAAATAAGAATATTACTTATACTTAATTTAAGTGTGTAAATAAATAATTTTTTTTTTATATTAATGAATTTTACTGTACTGTATATGTTATTTACAGTATATGTGTTTTATAATTTGTGTAATACTAGAATTTTTAAATTACAATTTTTTTACTGTCGGACATTGAATCATAAAGAAAACACAAATATATTAGCACAAAAATTATTTAAGCCTTAATAAATTATATAGCTTTGTAATAGAAGCTGATGAAATAACAAAGTTTGAACATTTTGTCCTTAATAAAATAGTATGAGTTTATAAATAATTTAGCAAAAAAAAAAAAAATTACCTGTTTCTTTTGAACTAATCCTTCAAGGTCATTCAATTTTCTTTTAGATGATTGCTGGAGGTTGGATTTTTGAACTTTATTTACAGTTTGATGTTCTGCACTTTCATCGGAATGTGTTTTATTGCTAAGTAATTTGTTGCCATTTATGTTTCCAACAGTAGTATTAAGTTCAGGATTTGCTAAATTTTCTTCTATGAGTTTATGACGGGTTTTTCTCTTTTTATAACAAAATTCTGGATCTGTAGAATCTAGGGAAAGATTTATGTCTTCAGTATTACAACTGTTAGAAATTGGAAGGGAGATGGTTTTTGCCACTTTTTTATCATGCTGATTTTTTGC
This sequence comes from Euperipatoides rowelli, assembly GCA_003024985.2. Classification (NCBI taxonomy): domain Eukaryota; kingdom Metazoa; phylum Onychophora; class Udeonychophora; order Euonychophora; family Peripatopsidae; genus Euperipatoides; species Euperipatoides rowelli. The sequence goes on from PXIH01S0023613.1 coordinate 10,203, forward strand.
CAAGATATCATAAGTCTTTTTGTTTGATGCTTGAAAATCATTATTAGACAATACTGGACTAGGAGGTGATAACAAAAAAGGCGATGGAGAGAGAGATGATGGTGAAGGTGAAAATTGTCTTTTTGATAAAATGCTGTGAGTTTTTTTATTTTTGGTTTTAAAATCTTCATAAGATAACCCTAGAATAGGAGATGATAAATACAGGGACTTGGAAAGTGAAGATAGTTGAGGTAAAAAATTTCTTTTTGATAAATTAGAATAAGTTTTTATATTCTTAATACAAAAATCCTTATTATCTATCACTGGACTAATAGGGGATAACAAGAAAGGTGAGGCCGAAAGAGATGATGGCGGAGGTGAAGAGTATTCTTTTCCTGAACTTTTATTACTTGTTTTAAAATCATCAATAGGTAACACTGGACTAGAAGGTGGGAACAAAAAAGACGCTGAAAGAGATGTAGGAGGTGATGGCGGTAGAGGCGATAGTTGATCGATGGTAAGAAGAACATTAGATAAATCAGCAGCAGGTAAGCTGCTAAGTGCAGCTATGGAATAAGGAAACTGTTCTAATGGATAGTTTGACTGAATCACTGAAGAAATATCTTTATTAGGATTTGGTTCTGCAATTTTCTTAAAAGCTTCATTTAAATGTTCTGTAATTTTTTCAGAATTGGAAAAATAATTTAGTTGCATGTGATCATATTCTTGACTATCAACTTCTGAAGACTCTTTTTTTATAAAATCTAAAAACTGATTTTTTTCTAAAGGGAGATAAGTACAACTTTTTGAATAGTCATAATCTACTGAAAACGTTCTATCCTTCTTCTTAGCATTAAGAGAAATATCCGGGAGATTATTTGTCAAGGCAACATCTACTGACAGTCTATTATAATACCCCAAGGTTTTCTTAAGTTCTAAACTCAACCCATTTAACTCAGATTCCAACATTTTCTTTTTCTTAAAAGTATCATTTACGATTTCATTGTCTGGTTTTACAGTTTTTTTATTCAAGATATTTATAGTTTCATTTTCTAATCTGACATTAAATGAATCACTTATATTCATCAGGCTTTCAGAAAAGATAGTGTTATTCTTTGCCTGCTCTAAATTATTATAGAGAACTTTTCTATTGAGTATAGAATCTGTGGCTTTAACATTAAGCTCACCACTTCTTTCAATTGTGGATTCGACATAACCAATGTGCTTATCCTGTTCAATATGATCATCTCTCTCTTTCACATGACATATACAAGAATAACAAGGATTATCAACCAATTCTCTGTTTATTTCAGTCAATGCAATTTCAGAATTACCCAATACAGAATTTATAGCCAATTGATTTTTCATGGTAGATTCATTTTTTTCTAACTGTACATTTGTATCATTTGTCTTATCTCCATCAAATTCTTCATTTCCTATAGCAATTTTAGAAGCAGTGTGTTTAATGTCCATTTCCTTTTTATTCAGTCCAATACTTGAATCTATCTGTGTTTCAGCACTAGGGCTAATTGCAAGTTCATTTGATTTATTATCAGTTATAGCAATTTGTTCTGATTCTTGAAGTTTAAGTGAAACGTTTTTAGGCCTCAAAATCCTGTTGATTTCTAAAGATTGTTTAGATTTATCTTGTTGCATTATTTGCAATTCTTTTTCAAATGAAGGGTTTTCTAATATTTGTATGCTTCTATTCGGCATTTTAGGATTCACCATTTCAAATTCTAATGAACAGCTGTCTGCTTGGCTATCTGAAAGTTTAGTAGCATTGGTGTGCTGTTGCATATTGGTTTTAAATTCAGGGTTTAGCATAATATTTACATTTTTAGGTATGTCAAGTTTTGGCTGCAAGAGAGTTGTATCCATGTGTAACTGATTTTTACTCGACACAGTTAAATCGAGGGGTTGTTCTATATTTGGGGTTTGCATTATGGGTGCAATTTTTCCTGGATATTCATTGCATTCTTTAACAACTGATTCTTCTTCAGTCTTTACTGGAAGCTGGAGAGCAAACATCTTTAATCTACGGTTAATTTCATTTTCATCCAATTCTACAGTGCTCACAGGAAGAACTGCTTTTATATCTTCCTCAGGTTCAACTGGCTTATTTTCTTCAGAACAGACGTCACATTTAGTTTTAATTAAATCTGTTGCTTCAGCACCAGCATTCATCAAATGATCATTGGACTTATTATTGTTCTGAGTATCTGTAAATGTGTCCTGTTTTGATAAATGTTGACTGTTAAACTGGTCTTTGTATTCTATTGTTTCATTAATTTTAGAAAAGGAATCAGAACAGGCTTTTCCCAATACTTCTGATGAACAAACTTCAGACAAAATATCCATGCATATTTTCTGGATTAATTGTTGTTCAACTAACGAACTATTTTTTTCGAGGGAAAGGGGAAATTCATTAATATCTAGTTGAAAATGATTAGCGATTCCATTATCGGTGTTTGTCTGAATATTTGAATTTTCTTTACCTTTGTTACTCTGTTGTTGTGTGCTTACATCAGTTGTAATATTTTCAATATTCATTTGATTGCCTTTAGAGTTAGTACAATTCCTGTGTTCTTGTATATTTCTCATATCACTTTTTTCAAAATTATAAATTTTATTTTTCTGAGTGACACCGGATTCTTCATTTTCATTGGAATGCTTAAAAGTAGATATATTCATAAACAGTACATCATTTGTTTCAGCACTGGTATAAGTTACAGCTTCAACTGATTTTTCATTGCCTTTAATATTGTTTAGAATGGCTTGCTGCCGAGTCATTCCATTAGTTTCGAAAAGTTGTTCAATTGTATTTATTTGTGTAAAATTTGGTTTTGACTGTGGCAACATACATGTATTTTCTGGAGTTTTAATGACATTTGAATCTTTGTTATATAAACTAATTTGTTGTTCAAGAATATTAAATTCCTTATTTTTTTTATTCATACAATTTAGTGTAGTAATGTTTAGCTGTGATAAATTAGTTTTCTCAAAAATATTTAAGCATTCTACTGGTTTCACAGTTTTTGGTTGGTCTAAGTCTGCACCCATAGCAACTTCTAGATTAAATTTTTTCTTGGATTGGGACAATGTTTCTTTTTTATTATCAAGGTTTGGATGAGAATATGAATCTGTATTAGATATGTTAGTCTGATCTTGAAAGATATTTGTATCAGTTGTAGTATTTTCAATACTTAATTCATTTAGGGAGTTAGTAGAATTTGGCAGTTGTAAATTAGTTCCCTCACAAATATTTTTTGATTCCTTTGAAATTTTTGTAGATTCAATAGTTTTTTTCTGTTTAAGATCTCCTTTACTACTACCAATCTGTGGTTTATTTAAGTTAAGTTCAAGTGTACTTTGAGAACATAATGTATTGTTCACCGGATTGTGTAAATTGTTATCAACAAAAGTACTAACACAATTTTTTGAGTTTATATTTTTAGGAATAATGGCAGCTAATTCAGAAGATTTATTTTCTTGCAAATGATTTGAATTACTTTGGTCTAAATCCATACCTTTATTAATAATTAGAGAACTAGGCAAATTTTGTAGTTTTTGAGAATTATTTGTATTATTGGAGGTACAGTCATTATATGTTTTATTTAAACCAGGTAATTCTGCCTTAGAGTTAATTTTTAAATATTTTTGGCATAAGTTATCATTCATTTTCTCTTTACTCAAATCTTGGCTACAAATAACACTATTTTCACTCGATACTATAGTAGATAAATTATTTTCACACAAATGACTTTCAATTATACTTGGTACTGAAGAGATTATATTAATTTTAGAAGACAATATTGTATCTGCATTTCTTTGAGGATTTCGATCCTCTGTTACAGATTCATTTATGTGCTGAGTAGTATATTTTGAGTTGTCATATGTCCGTTCAGGTTGCAATATTTCAATATCGCTATTATTACAATTAAATGAACTATGAGCAACTGTTGAATTATTTGTGAGGTTCTCATGAGATCCTATGATGACACCAACATTTTTTACACAACTAGAAAGTTGATGAAATGATGGAGTGTGCCTTGTGAATTCCAGACATTCTTTAACTTGTTTATAACTTGAACTATTTTTAATTGATGTCTTGAGCTCTCTAATCTCCTGCAATAGAAAAAAAAATAGTAGTCTATACAGGATATGTAGAACATATGCAATGTGCGTGTATATGTGTGTGTATATATACTATATACTGTATATA